>PVKS010027107.1:14065-27925 GCA_004027875.1 Aplodontia rufa | reverse complement strand
TAAATGAAGAATGGATCCAAGAAGACATGAAAGAAGCAATCCACAAACTCTTGGAAGAGAACGAAAATGAAGACACAACATATCGAAACCTTTGGGACGGCATGAAAGCTTTCCTAAGGGGAAAATTCATAGCATTGAGAGCCCACATTAAAAATGAAGACAGATCCCAAATAAATAAGCTTCATCTCAAAGCCCTCCAAAAGGAAGAACAAGCTATCCCCAAACCCAGCAGAAGGAAGGAAATAATCAAGATCAGAGCCGAAATCAATGAAATTGAAAACAAAAAAACAATAAAAAGAATTGATGAAACAAAAAGCTGGTACTTTGAAAAAATAAACAATATAGATAGGCCCCTAGCGAATCTAACCAAAAGAAGGAGAGAAATGAGGCAAATCAATAAAATCTCCAATGAAAAAGGAACGATCATCACCAACCCCATAGAAATTCAACAAACTATAAGATCGTATTTTGAAAATCTATACTCCTCCAAATTTGATAACTTGGAAGAAATGGATAAATTTCTTGACACAGCATCCCTAAATTGAATCAGGAGGATATTGAAGTCCAAAATGGCCCAATCACAGGCACTGAAATCCAGTCTGCATTTAAAAAGTCTACCAAAGAAGAAAAGCCCAGGACCGGACGGCTTCTCCACTGAATTTTACCACACTTTTGAGGAGGAACTAACACCTCTCCTTACTAAGTTATTCCATAAAATTGAAAAGGAGGGAATGCTCACATCCACTTTTTATGAAGCAACCACAACTCTGATACCAAAACCTGACAAGGATACATCAAGAAAAGAAAACTACAGACCAATATCCCTTATGAACTTGGATGCAAAAATCCTTAATAAAGTACTAGCAAACCATATTCAAAAACTTATAAAGAAGATAATCCATCATGATCAAGTGGGATTCATCCTAGGAATGCAGCGGTGGCTCAACATACACAAAACAATTAATGTAATTCACCACTTAAACAGAATCAAGGACAAAATCATATGATCATCTCAATGGATGGCAGAAAAGGCCTTTGGTAAAATCCAGCACCCTTTTATGTTCAAAACTCTAGAGAAGATGGGGTTCAAAGACCATTTCTGAACTTTGTAAAGGCTATATATGCTAAACCCCCAGCTAGTATAATATTAGACGGAGAAAAACTGAAAGCATTTCCACTAAAATCGGGAACAAGACAAGGCTGTCCGTTCGCACAACTTTTATTCAATATTGTTCTTGAAACCTTAGCTAGAGCAATTAGGCAAGAGAAAGAAATCAAAGGGATAAAAATAGCAAGAGAGGAAGTCAAACTCTCTCTTTTTGCTGATGACATGATCCTGTATCTGGAAGATCCAAAAAACTCTATCAGTAAACTGCTTGAACTCATAAATAGATTTAGCAAAGTGGCAGGATACAAAATCAACATGCATAAATCAATAGCCTTCCTATACACTAATAATAATAATAGGACTGAGGAATAATTCAGGAAATCAGTCACATTGAAATATCTTTGAAAAAAATACTTGGGAATTAACCTTACAAGTGAAATCAAAGATCTCTTCAATGAAAACTATCAAACATTGAAGAACAAAATCCAAGATGACCTAAGAAGATGGAAAGATATACCTTGCTCTTGGATAGGCAGAATTAATATAATAAAAATGGCCATTCTACCAAGAGCTTTATATAGATTTAATGCTATCCCTATAAAGATACCTATGTCATTCTTTACAGACATAGAAAAAGCAATTCTCCAATTCATCTGGAACAATAAGAAACCTAGAATTGCCAAAACACTACTAAGCAAGAAAGATGAAATAGGTGGTTTTGCCATACCAGATTTAAAACTGTACTATAGAGATGTAGTAATAAAGACAGCACAGTACTGGTATCAAGATAGGAAAGAAGACCAGTGAAATAGAATAGAAGACCCTGAAACAAATCCTCAAATCTTTAAACATCTGATTTTTGACAAAGGGGGATAAAATATTACATGAAGGAGTGATAGCCACTTCAACAAATGGTGCTGAACAAACTAGTAAGCCACTTGCAGAAAGTTGAAATTAGACCCATATCTTTCTCCTTGCATGAGAATCAAATCAAAATGGATCAAGGAGCTAGGAATTAAACCAGCTACCTTGCAACTGAAAGAAGACAAATTAGGTCCAACACTTCAGCACTTGGGAGTAGGCAAAAACTTTCTCAACATGTATCCTAAAGTGAAGGAAGTAAAGTAAAAAATCAATGAATTGGGATGCCATAAAGCTAAAAAGCTTTTGTACTGCCAAGGAAACAATCAAAAGAGTCAAGAGGTTTCCTACAGAAATGGAGAGTATCATGGGCTATGATTCCTCTGACTGGGGTCTCATATCCAGAATCTACAAAATCCTCAAAAATGTCAACTACAAAAACACTAACAGCCCAATTAACAAATGGGCCAAAGAGCTAAATAGAAACTTCTCACCAGAGAACATTGATCAAGCCAATGAATACATGACAAAGTGCTCTAAATCACTAGTAATCAGAGAAATGCAAATGAAAACCACATTAAGATATCACCTTACACCAGTCAGAATGGCAAAAATGAAGGAAATACACAATAATAGATGCTGGAGGGGCTGTGGGGAGATAGGGACACTAACACACTGTTGGTGGAGCTGCAGACTGGTACAGCCCCTCTAAAAAGTAGTGTGGAGAATCCTCAAAAAACTAGAGATGAGCCCACCATATGATCCTGCTATTCCTCTCCTGGGTATCTTTCCAGGGGATTTAGAATCAGCACATTATAGTGACACAGCAATATCTACGTTCATACCAACTCAATTTACAATAGCTAAATTTTTGGAACAGCCCAGATGTCCCTCACTGGATGAATGGATCCAAAAACTGTGGTACGTATATACTATGGAATTTTACACAGCAATTAGAAACAATGATATTGCAGCCTTTGAAGGTAAATGAATGGCTATTGAAGAAAGTATGCTTAGTAATATCAGCTTAACCCAGAGAACCAACGATAGATTGTCTCTACTCATCTGTGGAGATTGGGACTAGACCCTGGCCATTGAGAAAGGTGGTCTATTATCATGTGTTAAATCCAGATAAGGTGTAATGTTATACAGCCTAATACTTTTTTTAGAGATATAGTGGGTAAGGGAAGGGAGGGCTATGGGTGGGTAATTGAGGAGGCACTCCTGGGGGTAAATCTAGTATCCAGAAATTATACACAATTTATACTATTTTGTTAAAAAAAACTTGTATGGTTGTTCGAAAAAAATACTAAATAAAAAAAGTAACATTTTGGTAATCACATAAGGGAAGAGCCTTGCATAGGTAAATTATACAGGTCAGGCACAATATACTTCAGATACTAAATGCACTGACCAGGATCCCTCTTCTCAGGAGGCAGGACAAGGATAGACAGGAGAGAAGAGAGAAAGTGGAAAGAAAAGAAGAGAACATGAAATGAACAAACAAAGACAAAAACAGAAATTAAAAAAAGAGAATAATAAAGAATAAAAAAGGAGAGAGAAAAATCCAGAAAACAAAATAATAGGGAAACAAAAAACAGCTAGTATTTTTATATGTCCATGAACCATTTTTACAGTTACTGCACTAATACACATCAAGAACAGGAGAAAAAAAGAAAGAGAAAGAAAAATAATGAAAAGAAAAAAATATACATACATATATACAAAATCAGATAAAAAGTAAAAAATTTGTAATGAAAATTTGGAACTATAGACAGTAAGAGCATCTCTGAGCCCTTTGGGAGGAGATGTTCACTCTCCATTGGATTTTGATATCAAGGTTTCATCAGTCTGTAACTATGTGATCTCACGAAGAGGACTGGGATGTCCTCAGTCTCCTGGGATTTCTAGGAGGGGATTCCAGTGAAGAGGTTTGATTCTGGAATCCCCTGAACTTTGCCAGCCTCTCAGGGGATCTGAAAGTCAGAAGTCTTAAGGCTTTGTGGGTTTAATGAGCAGGGAGTGTGGAATGTTTTCTATTCTCCCTGTGCTGAAAGTTTCAGACACTCTTGTGTCAGAAGATACAGAGCGTTTAACTTATCATGTGATCCTTCTGGCTGGGGTGGGGTTAGAAAGAGCTGAGAAATGCTCCCCTTTACTCCACAAACCCAAGTCCCCCTAAGCAAAGTGGAGAATTGGCCTGTCCAAACCCTTCTCTTCCACCTTCAGTCTGTGATCAGTGACCATCTCCTGATGTAGCTTTCAGAGCCTGCTCTGAAGACCCAGAGAATGCCTGTCTTGTGGATCCTTAAATGGTGAGTTGGCAGGAGAGGCTCAGCTTCCAAAGACAGTTCTCACCAGACACAGCATATGTGCTGGGTGGGTGTCTGCAAATGCACTCACCTGATGCTCTGTTTTTATAAATCATGAGTTCCCAGCAGCAATCTGGTCACCAACACCTTCCCTGCTCACAGCCGCTGCTGCTTGTGGAATGTAAACAAAGGCAGTAAAGCTGCTGCAGGATAGAAAAAATCCCTCTTTTTCTCCACATGCTTCTCCCAGGTCTCTGCTCCTCAGAAATACTACACAAATTAGAACTGGGATTTTAAAAAGATGGTCTCCAAAACTCACCTCGAAAAACTGAAGATGAGCTGGGATTTTCCCAATCAGTCTTGGAGACGCAGGAAAGTTGCCTCCCTTCAGCTTGCCATATTCCTCCAGATCTATTCTGTTTCTTGATGTGGGTGCTGGTTACATGAATGCGCTACTTTAAAATAAATAGTTGAAACTAGTTAGGGTCACAGTGAAATTGAGCAGCAGGTAAAGAGACACCCTACATAGCTCATGCCCCTCACCTGCACAGTTTTGCCCATTATCATACATTTGTTACAAATGATGAACCTACATTGACACATCATCACCCAAAGTCCGTAGTTTACTCTTAGTGATGTATATTCTGTGGGTTTGGACAAATGTAGAATGACATATGTCCATCACTCAAATGTCATACAGAGTAATTTCACTGCCCTGAAAGTTCCCTATACTCTGCATATTCTTCCCTCTCTCTTCCTAATCCCTAGTAACCACTTATCTTTTTGTTGTACCAACTGCGTTGCCTTTCCAGAATGTCATATAGTTGGACTCATACAGTATATACCCTTTTCACACTGACTTTTTTAAAGCTTAGTAATATGCATGTTAGGTTTTTTCTGCTTCTCTTCATGGCTTGAGAGCTAATGTCTTTTTAGTCTGTGTAATTTTTCATTGTTTAGATATATTACAGTTTATTTATCCATTACTACTAAAGAAAATTTTGTTTGCTTCCAAATTTGGGCAATTATAAAATAAAACCACTATAACCATCAATGTTCATGCTTTTATATATAAATAAATTTTCAACTCTTTGAGTTATATATAGAGAAATTGCTATATCACATAAGTGTATTTTTACTTTTATAAGAAATTTCCAAAAAATCTTCCAAAGTAGCAGTACAATTTTGCATTCCCATGATAAGAATGAGAGTTCCTATCAATCCACATTCTCACCAGCATTTGCTGTTGCCAGTATTCTCGATTCTGCACATCCTAATGAGTATACAGTGGCATTTCCTTATTTCTCTAATGACATGTTACAACTAATAATTTTCTTAAATGAAAAATGATTAAAAAATAAAGAATTTCAAATATTTTTAACCTATCTTTACACTAACAACTATTCTGAGAAATGAAAATACACATAGTTCTAGTTCTAAGTCTACATTTCTGGCAGAATTTTTTTCCCAGGCTACAAATACATATATCTCCCTACCCAGTTGGTTCTTACAGCTAGATGCTCCTCAGGAATCCACAGTTCAAGATGTCCAAAACTAAGTTCATTGTCTTCCCCACAAACCTACATCCTTTCCTCCTAACTCTTATATCTCAGAAAATGTTACCACCATCCACGCATTTGCCAAAGTAAAAAACATAGCATCATCTTAATTTCTATGCTTCCTTTATTTCCTAAGCCAACAGACACCATATCCTATCAATCCACCTCTTTAATGTACTCATTTTAGTGCCTGCCCTGTTCTCCATTTTTACATCCCTGCCTTATTTCCATACTTTAATATTTTTGCTATGGATGATTAATAACTTCCCTCTCATCTCACCTCTCACTGGCCTATCCAGCATACTGCCTTCAAAGTCCTGTACAAACCACACAAAGATAATCAGTCTCCTTGCTATATAGCCACACTTCAATTTAACCAGGTGTTATTTCATACAGACTGATCACCCAAAATTCTGAAACAATTGACTTGAATATTCTTCTCACCAAAAAGAGGAAGAGGAATAAACAGGTCACATACTATGAGGACAAAAACACAATAATATTCATCAGTCAATGAGACAGTTCAAAAAGTACATTGGGGGTGGAAAGGATGTGAAGAGTGAAAGATGGGCTATCAGAGAGGATACAAGTTCCAACTGAGTCTCTACATACATAGCTCCTGAAGAGAAGTGAGTGAAATTCACCTGTAGAAATCCTTAGGTGTTAAGGTCTTGGAGACATTTAATACTTCAAAAGTTTCAGAAGGTGAAATTGATACATAGGCTGAATCCTGATACTGGTTTATGGTCTCTTTACCAATCCTTTCTTCATCTTGCTTAGCTAAGGAAACACCATGTGTCACTGCCAACATACCCCTATCTTGGGAAGGCTAAATCTCTGCAAAATTTGAACTACAAAAGTTAAAAATGTGAGAAATTCAAACATAATAGTGGACAGAGATGAGAACTCCCAAACACAAGTTTTTTTACCCTTATTCATCTCTCAAATTCTAATGAGGATAGTGTTTTACAGCATATTAATAAAATGAATCTGAGAATGTTATTTAAATGATGCATTGTGAACTATTTCATTATAGTGAATTGGAATATTGTATTGGAGGAACTTTCTCTGGAAAAAATTAATTACCCAAAGAAAAGGCCTACTGACATTTAGGAATTCCACCAGAAATGCCCAAAGCCTCCCTCAAACATACAGCCCCATCATCTCACACACCATTTTTAACATGAGCAGACAACAAAGTATCATTAAATGTGTGCAGAAAATCTTTATACTGAAAGGAAAAATTAAAGATGACAGGAAAGAACCTATAAGAATTTCAAGAAGACTATTCCAAATATCATCAGAAAGCTAAAAGAAATTGTGTCCATATAAATAAAAAATAGTACAAAAAGGAATGATACAATACTTTAAAAATACATAGTAATTTAAAAATCACAGAGGAAATCTCTCAAAAAAATGAGTAGAAGAAGAATTGAGAAATATTTTAAAGGAGATTTAGAGGGCTGACCCATTAGGTCTAACATTGGAATAATAGAGGAGTCACAGAATGATGAAACAGAAATACTTAGAAGAAATTTCCCAAAAAGAATTATATAAGGAAATGTACAAGAACACAAGAGCACAAGTTCACAAAGAAAATAGCCCACTAAATACTCAGCACAATAAGAGAAAAAAATCTTCATGGCACATCTTCATAACATTTCAGAGTAATGGGATTAAGAGAAAAATTTACGGTCTTCTATAGTAAAATCAGAATATATATAAAGGATTCAGAATTGCACAAAATTCAATACCTTAAAACATTATGGAACTTAGAATATATTATCCAATGCACAATCATATTTAAGGAGAAAATGAATAAAAATGGATATACAGTATAAAGTGTTATCTACTGTGGGCTCTTTCCTAGGAAGTCATAGGAAGATGTGCCTCAAGGGGGAAAAAAGATAAAATAATAACAATTATAAAGACACAGAAACTAGGAAAGGACATTCAACATTGGGAAAAAAAATGCAAAAGGAAGTTCCAGGATGACAGGAATTTATCAGGACAAGGAAACAATCAGCTCTGGTGGGAAAAGTAAGATAGAGGGTCTAGAAGAGAAGTCTAAAATGTCATGAAATTGTATATTATCAGAAACATTGGAACACTTGTATACTAATATTACTAAGCATCACATAATCCTTAAAAATTAATGGTAGATACATTATAAACCAATACATGAGAGAGAGAAAAGAGGAAATTATTAACTATGCAGGGGAAAAAAAGTTTATAAAAAAGAAAGCCAGACAACTACTTGGTTTTATAGTAAATAATGTTTTCACAATTAAAAAAGTAAAAACTGAATATTGATTTACCCCCCCTCAGTTATTATTTAAGATTGATAGTTTTGCAGGAAAGCAAATTATAAGTAAAGAGTATAAGATGGAAATTCAGTAAAGTTTTTCCTACACAAGAAATCTACAGAGAAAATATCATAAGAAAGATGAGGAAACAAAAATGATTACATCTGAGAAAAGGGTGTGTGAATATGGAAGTGCAGGAAGAAGAAAACAATTTTTCATTATTATACTGTTTTATTTTACTGCTACATGCAAAATAACATTTCAAAAAATGTGAGAGTAGTCTGGATGCATGATGCACACCTATAATTCTGGTGACTCAGGAGGATGAGGCAGGAGAATTGCAAGTTTGAGTTTAGCCTTAGCAACTTAGCCAGGGCTATGCAACTCATTAAGACTCTGTCTCAAGTAGGTTCAAATATGGTGACCTGAAGGGAGGCAGCATTTCCTGAGTCTTTAGGTCTGCTTGGGAAAATTCTAGTGTATACTGAATCTTCCAAGGTGCGTCCAGGGAAATCTATATTTGAACTTCTAGTACTAGTTTGTGAAGCTTTTATAAGGAGCCGAGTCTTGGGAGTTTCCTGAGAAGAAAAAAAGTGGGGGGGGATTTTTCCCCTCCCACCAGGGACACAGAAGGCTGCCGGTGCTGACTTCCTGCCAGAAAGAGTTGTGTCTACCCTGCCAGGAGTGCTGTGGTTCGGCTGTTTGCTCGGTGTTAACAGAGCCACTGTAGGAGCGAGGAGAGATAGAGGGTCTTTGTCTGTTCTGCCAGGAATGGTGACTGACTCCCTTACATTCCACATGCTTGCTTAACACAATCCCAGACAGGCTGCAGGGGCAGGGCTTCAAGCAGCAGCAGCTGAAGCAGCAAATCTGAGCAGAGCCACAGATTTCATCACTGATCCTATCCGGTCCCCAACTAAGCAGATGTCAGCCAAGATCACACTCTGTGGGGAGTGGGAGCTGTGCTGGGAGATGGATCACTGGGGTGCCCGGTGGCTGGCCGCCATTGGGAGTCACAGGACACAGATTCCTACCAGCTGCAGGGGTGGGACTACGGAGCAAATGTCTGAGCGAGGAGAGATAGGGGGAATTTGCCTGTTCAGCCAGGAATGGTAGCTGTCTCCCTTATGTTCCCTGTGTTCGCTGGTCACAATTCCAGACCAGCTGCAGGGGCAGGGCTGCAAGTAGCAGCAGCTGGGTCAGCGGATGCGAGCAGAGCCACAGATACCTTTGCTGATCCAATCCAGTTCCTAACTAAATCAGTCATCTGCCAAGCTCACACTGTTCGGGGTGATAATTTTGCTGGCAGATGGTCCGCTGGAGGCCACAGACTGAGAGACATTCATATTGAAAGCCAGAAGGACAGTGACCATCACCTATCAGAGGACCCAGAGATGTCCTCATTGTCTATAGATCCAAGTTTTCATTACAAATTTTTTATTTTTTATTTTTATTTTCTTTTACTTTTTCATTTTTTAAATTTTTATTTTATTATTTTTTACTATGTTTTTATTTTTTTTTATTATACCATTTTTTTTTCTTTTTCCCTTTCTTGCTTTATGGTTAATACTGAAGTTGGTGTTGGTGGATGTAAATATTTATTCGTGTGTATGTATTGGTGATTGGCTACTAATTTCTCTAAGTCTTCTTAATCCCTACTGCTACACCTATAACATTGGGTTTCATCCACGAAAATGTTTCATGATAACAACATAGACTCAGCCTCTGGAGAGTGAAGATAACCATGCCCCATACTAACTTCTTCCTCCCCTGTACTCTGATAATCCCTAAATATAAGCATTTTTCTCTCACCCTCACCCAAAATCTTTACCCTTCCCACATCCCATTCCTATACTTTCCTTAGTCCTAATAGAATAACCTACTCCCACAATCCCTTGTTCCTCTTTGCTTGAAGGCAAAAGTGATTTTTTACCTCCCCAATTCAACTCCTCGAATTCCTAGTCATCCCTTCTCCCCAATTTCTGAGAGACCCTTCTATCTGAAGAAATAGACATGCTTCAAAATGGACACTGGCTTCTTATCATAATTCGCTGTGAAATCTCTCTCAAAGTAACCCATCACAACAAAGCAAACCCATAAGAAGCTCCAATTACTACACCAAGAGCAACTTTCTTGAAGTACAAGACACTCTCTCAGACTCAGAAAATGAGGAAAAGGGGAAATATCTCACTTCCTCGACCCCACAGCTCACTACCAAAGGATCCCCATAGCTGGAGTCCTAGATGAAAACCAAAGGCATTGTGTCAGCATTATGATTAGTAATGCAATCAAAGAGTTGAGAGACAAAATAGGAAAGAGTTCAGAGAGCAATTTCAAGAGATGAGAGACAACTTCTACAGGGAAATAAGGGAACAGTTTCACGGATGAAAGATCAACTATACAAAGATGTAGAAATCCTGAAAAGAGATGTAGCAGAGGTATCAGGATTGAAAAACACGGTTAATCAAATCAAATCCTCTCTGGAAGAAACAAACACCAGAGCTTACTCTACTGAAAATAGAACATCAGCTCTCAAAGAACGAGTATCAGACATTGAGGATAGGCTAAACAATGTAGAATTCAAAGAAGATAAGCAGGATAAACAGCTTATATTACATAATCAGAACTTCCAAGTAATATTTGATGAGATGAGGCATAATAATCTGAGAATCATTGGCCTTGAGGAAAACTCTGAACAGCAAACAAGAGGCTTAAGGAACCTTTGAAGCGAAATCATAAGTGAGAACTTCCCTCATTTTACTATCAATCCGGATTATCACATACAGGATGCTTATAGAACTCCAAACAGACCTAATCAATTGAGAAATTCACCAAAACATATCATATACAAAATGAATAACAGAGAAATTAAGGAGAGAATTCTAAAAGCTGCTAGAGGAAAGCCCCAAATCACATTCAGAGGCAAACTAATTTGGATCACTATGGATTTTTCAGAGCAAACAATGAAGGCCAGAAGAGCTTGGAACAATATCTTTCAAGTGTTAAAAAATACCAACTTTCACCCAAAGATAATATATTCGGGAAAACTCAGCTTCAAATGTGAAAGGGAAATTAAATATTTCAAAGATAAACTCAAGCTAGCAAGATACATGAACACAAACCCTGCTCTACAGAACATTCTCAAAGATGTTCTCCATTCAGAAGATAATGCCAGTGATATCCTAAATCTTTAAACAAGGTTGAGTCAATAGTCATACTATACAAAAACTGACTTTCAAGATGACTCAGAACTCTGTAATAGATGCAAAGTCTGTGAATCAGCCTCCTATATCGATTCTATCCTTGAATGTGAATGGTCTCAATGCCCCAATTAAAAGACACAGACTGACCCACTGGATCAAAAAACAAAATCCAAATGTGCCTGCAAGAGACACATTTGACACTCAAAAAGAGACACAGGCTGAAAGTGAAAGGATGGCAAAACGTCTACCAGGCCTGTGGCCCAAAAAAGCAAGCTGGCATAGTGATTCTACTTTCTGACACAATTAATTTCCAACTAAAACTAGTCAGAAAGGACAAACAGGGTCACTTTATCATACTAAAAGGGACAGTTCACCAAGAAGATATAATGGTAATCAACATTTATGCCCCCAATTAAAACCCCCCAAATATATGGAAAAAACACTTAAGGACATTAATCCCCTCATTGATCTCAACACAATAATCCTCGGGGACTTCAACACACCACTATCAACTCTAGACAGATCATCAAAACAAAAAAATCAATAAAGACATCTCCAATCTGAATTCCTCTATTAATCAATTGGGCTAAACAGACTTTTACAGAATTTTCCATCCTAAGACAGCTGAATTTACCTTCTTCTCAGTGGTGCATGGATCCTTCTCTAAAATAGACCACATACAAGTTCACTGGGATAATCTTAACAAATATAAAAAAGTGGATATAATCCCATGTATTCTGTCAGATCACAATGCTATGATCTTAGCAATCAACAGTAAGAGAAACAACAGAAACTACTCAAATACTTGGAAATTGAACAATTCCCTCTTAAACAAAGGATGGGTAAAGGAGGAAATGAGAGCAGAGATTAAGAAGTTTTTGGAATTGAACGAGAATGAGGAAACAACATGCCAAAACCTCTGGGACAGTATGAAGGCTTTCTTAAGAGGTAAATTCATAGCATTGTGTGCACACATCTAAAATCTAGAAGGAGATCAGATTAATAGCCTTATGCTTCAACTCAAAAGGCTACAAAAGGAGGAACAGTCCAACCCTAAATCTAACAGAAGATAGGAAATTACCAAAATCAGAGCTGAAATCAATGAAATTGAGAACAAAAAATCTATACAAACTATTAACAAAACTAAGAGTTGGTTCTTTGAAAGAGTCAACAAAATCGACAGACCCCTTGCCAAACTCACCAAAAGGAAGATGGAAATGAAGCTGTCACCCCCCGCAGGGTTCTGGAGTGGGGAGCGGGTGGAATGGCCTCGGGGGACCTTAGCCGTTCTCCCGGGGGCCAGCAGGACACTGGGAACCGGGTGCCAGCAGGACAGGGCTGGGGATGGGGGAAGAGGAGTCACTCCCCGCAGCGTTCCTGTGCGAGGAGCGGGCAGAACGATTTAACAAGCCATCCTCCGAGGGGCCGAGTTAGGGCAGGGATGGGGTGAGGAGTCGCTCCCCGCTGCACTCTAGAGCGAGGAACAGGTAGAATAACCCTTCTGTGGTCTCTTCCTTCAGGACACGGCTGCTTGCTTTCTTGCTCTTCTCTGGCTACTGCTGCTTCCTTGGCTGCTTCTTCTTTGGCTGCTTCTTCTCTGGCTGATTTCTCTTCTTTAGCTACTTTCTTCTTGGGCCACTTGCTCTTCTTTGGCTACTTCCTTACCTGACTAGCTGCTACTCTATTTATCCATTAGAGTAACCAATAGGGTACAATGCAAACACCTTTCTCCAATTGTAACAAATGAGTGGCCGAATAGCTTAGTCATGCAGTCAGGCAATTTGCTAATAACAAATTGCTTGACCCCTTAGAGTTGTTTGCATTGTACCGTATTGGCTATTGTAATGGAATTAGAGTAGCAGCTAGTCAGGTAAGGAAGTAGCCAAAGAAGAGCAAGTGGCCCAAGAAGAAAGTAGCTAAAGAAGAGAAAGCAGCCAAAGAAGAAGCAGCCAAGGAAGCAGCAGTAGCCAGAGAAGAGCAAGAAAGCAAGCAGCCGTGTCCTGAAGGAAGAGACCACAGAAGCAGTCAGAGAAGAAGCAGCAGTCAGAAGAAGCTGCAGCAGCAGCAGCAGCAGCAGCAGAGATGTCAGAGAGATCAGCAGCGGTAGAAGATGCAGGTCCCGTGTTCCAGCCGCCGGCATTCGCCCCCTTGTTCCCGGCTCCCCAACCCTTCCTAACTCAGCCCCTCGGAGGATGGCCCAGCGTTGGGTCATTCTACCCGTTCCTCGCTCTAGAGTGCAGTGGGGAGCGACTCCTTTCCCCATCCCTGCCCTAACTTGGCCCCTCGGAGGATGGCTCAGGCTTGCTGGGTCATTCTACCTGTTCCTCGCTCTGGAATGCAGCGGGGAGCGACTCCTCGCCCCATCCCTGCCCTAACTAGGCCCCTCGGAGGACGGCTTGTTAAATCGTTCTGCCCGCTCCTCGCACAGGAACACTGCGGGGAGCGACTCCTCTTCCCCCATCCCCAGCCCTGTCCTGCCGGTGCCCGGTTCCCAGTGTCCTGCTGGCCCCC
>PVKS010027107.1:0-13965 GCA_004027875.1 Aplodontia rufa | reverse complement strand
AAGATACAGAAGATTATCAGAACCTATTTTGAAAACTTATACTCTACCAAATTTGATAACCTGGACGACATGGACAAGTTCTTGGACACACACAACATCCCCTCTTTAACACAGGAGGACATTGAAAAACTCAACCAACCTATCACAGAAAGCGAATTGAAGCAGCAATCAAAGCTCTCCCAAAAAAGAAAAGCCCAGGTCTGCATGGATATATGGCAGAATTCTACCAAGCCTTCACAGAAGAACTAACACCAATCCTCTACAAGCTCTTCTAGGAAATTGATAGAGAGGGATCACTCCCAAACACTTTTTATGAAGCAAACATTACACTGATTCCAAAGCCCAACAAAGACACATCAAGGAAAGAAAACTACAGACCAATTTCCCTCATGAACATTGATGCAAAAATCCTTAATAAAATTTTAGCTAATTGGATACAAAAGCACATAAAAAAGGTAATACTTTATGATCAAGTGGGCTTCATTCCAGGAAAACAAGGCTGGTCCAACATATGCAAATCAATAAATGTAATTCACCACATAAACAGAATTAAAAACAAAAATCATATAATCATCTCAATTGATGCAGAGAAGGCATTTGATAAAATTCAAAACCACTTTATGCTCAAAACTTTGGAAAAGATAGGGATCAAGAGAAGATACTTTAACTATGTCAGATCCATTTATGACAGACCCATAGCCAAAACACTACTCTACAGGAAGGAAGAAGTAGGGGGTATCTCAATCCCTGACCTGAAATTATATTACAGAGCTGTAGTAGCATAAACAGCATGGTATTGGTATCAAAACAGAACCGAAGACCAGTGGAACAGAATAGAAGATACTGAGACAAACCCCCATATCTTTAACTATTTGATATTTCATAAAGTGGGCAAAAGCATCATGTGGAAGAAAGACAGTCTGTGCACCAAATGGTTTTGGACAAATTGGACAGCCATGTGTAGACAACTGAAGCTAGATCCTTATCTTTCACCCTGCACAAAAATTAAATCAAAATGGATCAAAGACCTGGATATTAAGCCAACAACTTTAAACTTACTAGAAAAAATATCTTATTGTACATGATCAGAACTTCCAAGTAGTATTTGGTGAGATGAGAAGAACCAACGTGAGAGTAATTGGGTTTAAAGAAAACATTGAACAACAAACAAGGGGCAATAAGAACCTTCTCAGTGAAATCGCCAAGGAGAATTTTCCCCAGAAAATCAAATTCAAGATGCCTATAGGAGACACCAAACAGACCTAACCACATGAGAAATTCACCAAGAAATATCATCTATAAAATGAGTAACAGAGAAATCAAGAAAAGAACCAGGAAAAACACCAAATCACATTCAGAGGAAGACCAATTTGGATTACTATGGATTTCTCAGATCATACAATAAAGGCCAGGAGAGCATGGAATGATATTTTTGAAACTTTGAAAGAAAACAATTTTCAACCGAAGATATTATACCCTGCAAAACTCAGCTTTAAATGTGATGGGGAAATTAAATATGTCAATGATAAATTCATGCTAGCAAGATACATGAACACAAAGCCTGCACTACAGAAAATTCTCAAGGACATACTTCATACAGAAGAACATGCAATCAATTTCCAAAACCCTTAAATTAAGAAAGTCAATTAGCACAAATCACACCAAAAGATATCCAAGATGGTGCAAAACACAGCAATAGTCACAATGTCAGGGTCTCAGATTCCCATATCTATTCTACCTCTGAAAATGAATGGACTCAATGCCCCAATAAAAAGACACAGATTGACTTACTAGACAAAAAAACAAAATCCAACAATATGCTGCCTACAGGAGGCACACCTCACAACCAAAAATAGAAACATATTGAAGGTGAAAGGTTGACAAAATGTCTACTAGGCTTATGGCCAGAAAAAGCAAGCTGGCATTGTGATCCTAATATCTGATAAAGTTAATTTTGACAAAAATCTAGCCAGAAAGACAAAGAAGGTAACTATATCATATTAAAAGGAACAATTCATCAAGACATAATGATAGTTAACATTCATGCCCCAAATTACAACCCCCACAAACATATGGAGAAAGTACTCAAGGACATTAGACCTCTCATCAATTTCAACACAATAATACTGGGGGTCTTTAACAACCATTATCAACAACAGACAGATCATCAAAGCAAAAACTCAACAAAGATATCTCTGACCTATACAACTCTATTAATCAACTGGACTTAATAGGCATTTACAGAATATTCCATCCAAAATCAGCTGAATTTACCTTCTTCTCAGCAGCCCACAGATCCTTCTCCAAAACAGACCACATCGTAGTCCACAAAGCTTACTCTAACAAATATAAAAAAGTTGATATAGTCCCATGTATCCTATGAGACGACAATGGTATGATCTTAGCAATTAACAGCAAGAGAAACTACTCAAATACTTCGAAAGTAAATAACACCCTCTTTTAAAAAAGAATGGATAAAAGATAATGAGAACAGAAATCAAGAAATTCTTGGAAATGGGGGCTGAAGAGGTGGCTCAGTTGTTATGGTACTTGCCTGGCATGTTCAAGTATGTGATTTCAAACTCCAGCACTACATACACAACAAAATGTCTGAGCAATGAAAGCCACATGAAAAACTAAACAAAATTGATTCTGTCTTTCTCTCTTTCCCTCTCTCTCTCTCCCTCTCTCTCTATCTCTCTCTCTGTCCCTATCTCTTGAAAGAAAGAAAGATTGACTGATTGATTGTTTCTTGGAAATAAATGAGAATTATGAAACAACATATCAAAATCTCTGGGATAGTATGAAAGCATTCATAAGAAGTAAATTTATACCACTGAGTGCCTCCATCAAAAATCAGGAAAGAGCCCAAATAAATAGTCTTATGATCCAACTCAAATCCCTACAGAAAGAGGAACAAATCAATCCCAAAGCTAATAGAAGACAGGAAATAACTAAAATTAGAGCTGAAATTAATGAAATTGAGAACAAAAACAATACAAATTATCAACAAAACAAAGAGTTCATTCTTTTGAAAAATTAAATAAGATCAACAGACCCCTTGTCAACCTCACCAAAAGGAAGAATGAAGTGCAGCAAATCAACAAAATCAAAGATGAAAACATACATATCATCACAGACTCAACCAAAATTCAGAATATTATCAGAACTTATTTTGAAAAATTATATTCTGCCAAGTTAGATAATCTGGAACAAATGGACAATTATCTTGCCATATATGACATCCCCAAATTAACACAGGAGGACATTAAAACTCTAAACCAACCAATCTCAGGGAGTGAAATCAAAACACCTGTCAAAGCCTTTCAAAAAAGAAAAGACCAGGATCTGATAGATTCATTACAGAAATCTAACAGACCTTTACAGAAGAATTAACACCAATCCTTTACAAACTTTTCCATGAAATTGAAAGGGTACAAACCCTCCTAAACACTTTTTATGAAGCAAATACAACACTGATACCAAAACCCAAAAAAGACACATCAAGAAAACTACAGACCAATTTCCCTGAAGAACATAAACACTAAAATCCTTAATGAAATTTTACCTATCCAGATCCATAAATACATAAAAAAAAAAATACATCATGATCAAGTGGGCTTCATTCCAGGAATGCAGGGCTGGTTCAATATACGCAAATCAATAAATATAATTCACCACTTAAACAGAATTAAAAATAAAAATCATATAATCTTCTGAATTGATGCAGAAAAGGCCTTTGATAAATTTAGCATCAATTTATACTCAAAACTCCAGAGATGATAGGGATCAAGGAAAGATACTTTGATTTTGTAAAAGTCATTCATGACAGACCCCTAGCCAACATTATGCTTAATGGAGAAAGACTGAAAACATTTCCACTGAATTCAGGAACAAGACAAGGATGTCCATTTTCACCACTTTTATTCAATATAGTCCTTGAAACCCTTGTCAGAGCTATCAGACAAGAGAAGGAAATCAAAGGAATTCAAATTGGAAAAGAGGAAGTCAAGTTGTCTCTATTTGCTGATGACATGATCCTCTACTTAGAAGACTCCTAGAACTTATAAACAATTTCAGCAAAGTGGCTGATATAAGATCAATACTCATAAGTCATTAGCTTTCCTATACTCTGGCAATAATTCCACTGAAGAAGAAAAATAGGAAATATGTCCCATTCACAATTTCCTCGAAAAAAAAATACTTGGGCATCAATCAAACAAAGGATATTAAGGACTTCTACAATGAAAACTATCAAACATTAACAAATAAATTTCAGAAGACCTGAGTAGATGGAAAAACATTCCATGTTCTTGGTTAGAATCAATATAATCAAAATGGCCATCTACCGAAAGCCCTACACAGATTTAACGCAATCCCCATGAAGATACCAATCTCATTCTTCATGGATATAGAAAAAGGTATTCTTAGATTCATATGTAATAACAGAAGATCCAGAATAGCCAAAACATTATTAAGCAAGAAAGAGGAAGCAGGAGGTGTCACAATTCCTGAGCTGAAATTATACTATAGAGCTATAGTTACAAAAACAGTGTGGTATTGCTATCAAAACAGAAATGGAGACCAATGGAACAGAATAGGAGATACCAAGACAAACCCTCAAATCTTATCTGATATTTGATAAAGGAGCTAAAGCATAGTGTGGAAGGACAGCCCGTTCAAAAAATGGTGCTAGACAAACTGGACAGCCATATGCAGACAACTGAAATTGGAACTTATCTCTCACCCTGTACAAGAATAAAATCAAAATGGTTCAAGCATCTGAAAATTAAACCAGCAACTGTAAAACTGCTTGAAGAAAAAGTAGGATCAACTCTACATAACATAGGTGTCAGCACTGCCTTCCTTAACAAGACTCTCATAGCGCAAACATTAAAGCCAAGAATAAATGAATGGGATGCCATTAAACTAAAAGATTCTGCACAGCTAAAGAATTAGTCATGAGTGTCAAGAGAAAACCTACAGAATGGGAAAAAATCTTTGCCTGCTACATCTCAGACAGAAAGCTAATAACCAGAATATACAAAGAACTCAAAAAAACTGGACACCAAAGTCACAAATAATCCAATCAATAAATGGGCTAGGGAGCTAAATAGAAACTTCTCAATAAAGGAAATCCAAAAACCCATAAATATATGAGAAAATTACTACATCACTAGCAATCAGATAAATGTAAATCAAAACTTCACTGAGATTCCACCTCATTCCTATCAGATTGGCAAAAATGAAGAATACAAACAATGACAGATGCTGGAGGGGTTGTGGAAAGAGAGGAACACTTTCCCACTGTTGGTGAGACTGCAAGCTTGTACAGCCACTCTGGAAAGCAATGTTCAGACTCCTCAAAAAACTAGGCCTAGAACCACCTTATGACCCAGCTATCCCACTCCTGGATATATTCCCAAAAGAGCTAGAATCAACTTATTACAGAGATATAGCTTTATCAATATTTTGGCAGCTCAATTTACTATAGCTAAATAATGGAACCAACCTAGATGCCCCTCATTGCACAAGTGGATCTAAAAACTATATATATGAATTTTATTCTACTATCAGAGAAAACAATATCATGGCATTTGCAGTCAAATGGATGTAGATGGAAAAAATTGTGCTGAGTAAAATATCCCAAACTCAGAGACTTAAGGGGCGAAAGTTTTCTCTCATATGTGAAAGTTAGAATACAACCAGAAACAGACTGAAGGTTGGTTAAGCTAATAATAACCCAACGTGTGTGAATTATTACATGAGCAGGAGGGACCTTGCCTCTGATGCTGGGGGATGAAGGGAAGGGAGGGGAGCACTGAAGGATGAGGGAATAGGAGGGACATCAAGGCAGCTGGAGGGTGGGAGTATGGGTGTTATCAACCCAGTGGAGAACCTTCAACTTCCATGAGAAGCCCAACTAACATGGGGGTAAAATGGGGGGAAACATGGGACAGGGAGGAACCCGAAGGGGGGAGATCATGAACTGGCATCACCCTCGGCTTGTTCTGTCATTTTGCATGTGTTCACCAATTTGTGTCAACGATTCCCTCCTAAATGTAAGACTATGTAGAATGAATTAAAAAGAGAAAAATAAAGCTCACAATCAACCAAAACTCTAATAAAAATAAAAATAAAATTTGTCCAAGTCAAAGCATAACAAATAAATTAAAATCCTGAGTGAAACAAATTTTTAAAGTAAGTATGTTCAAGGAATATTTGCGTCATTACTCTTTGCTTGACAAGCTAAATTTTTGATTTAATGAAAATAGAAGATGAATACACTTTACAAATTCAGTATAATTTGTAAATGTTATATATTCAATGATGCCATTCATTTGATATTATTAACATTTACCAAAATATCTTTGCATAATAGAGGATGTAATATTACTTCAAATTTAAAATAGTATTTTTCTCAAAATTATTATTTACCTACAATATTTATTTTTTAAAGAGAGAGAGACAGTGAGAAAAAGAAAAGGAGAATCAATTTTATTTAGTTTTCATTATTCCAACACTTCATTGTGTATGTGGTACTGGGGTCCAAACCCAGGTTCTTGTGCATGCCAAGCAAGCACAGTAACCATTGAGAAACATCTCCAGCCCACCTACTTATATTTAAATCTAAGTAATAAAAAAATTAACTTTCCTCTGATTATTTTCATTGTTGAGTTATACAAACATATATACAGACATGTTTATATTTGGATAATGATCTATTAATTATTCTGAAATTAATTTCCTGAACTACAAATAGATGAAGTCTTAAATTGAGAAAGCAAAGACCGATAAATTGTTAAACTGAAATTTCCTTGCATTTCCTAGCTCAGATTGGTAAGAAAGGGAGAAATGATAAACACCATGCAAGTAACAGGGAAATTCAAGTTCTATTATTTTGTACAATATAGCCTCTTCTTTAAATGTATAGCTCATGAGTAAATAACTTTGTGCTTACTTGAAATTATATATCTAAAATGTGCGATCATTTTTTTGGCATACAATTGCTAATTATTGTTTTTGTTTGTTTATTTGGTTGGTTGGTTGGTTGGTTTTGTTTTTTGTTTTGTTTTTGTTTTTGTTTTTCTTTTTCAAAGGAAAATCTCATGTATTTAAATGAGCTAATTTATAAGCCAAGCACTCCTTCTCTCTATCAACATTTCAAACAAATCCCCACTGGTCTCCTTAAGTTGAATTAGCAAAAGAATAATATTTCATAGTTCATTAGTATATGGAATCAAGCAACTGAATCCTAACTTCACAGTGTAGAGAAAGAAGCAATGAGGTATGACTCATTTTAACTCCACAATATGCCTATAGGCCTCAACCAGAAGCTATAAGAATTTAACATACCCACAAATCAACTGGCAAACAAAAAAACAAAATGTTTTTATAGAAAAAGCTACCATTACTTGAACATTTCTCACTTTTTAAATATTTGAACAATATCAATCTTTATTTGTAAGCCAAGTTTCAGCTGCAACTCTGCTGAGTTTTATATTTACAAGCCCTCCTTCTCTGAGTCATAGTTGTTATGATCTGCTCATTGATTGAGTGTGTCCACCAAAATAAGTAAATGTGTTGGAATTCAATCCCAACTGTAAAGTATTAACAGAGTGGAAATATAATCCCACTATGATGTTTAAAGGTAAGTCTTTGGAAGTGATTAGGATTAAATAAGGTCATAAAGGTGGAGACTCTATAGCTGAAACTGATAGCTTTATAAAAGAAAGGGGAATGATGCTGGCCAAATTGTATTGTTATATTGTATGTATGTGTGAATATGTAACAATGAATCTCACCATCATGTATAATTATAATTCACCAATAAAAAAATATAGGGGAAAAAAGGTGAAAGACCAGAAGATACATGCTTACACATGTTCCTTCTCTTGCTCTAGGATCCTTTCACTACCTTCGGACTTTGACAACAAGAAGATCATCACCAGAAGCAGGCCCTCAACCTTGGATCTCTAGAATTATAAGTAAAATAAACCATCTTGTCTTTGTAAAGTGGCCTGACTTCAGTATTTTATTATAACAGTGGAAAAGAGATTAATATACTTGGTATTATCATATTTATACATAGGTGACTTCTTTAGCTGACTTTAAAGGGTTCTCAAATCTATGGGAAGATAAGCACATTAGCAGGAGGACTATAAGACAATCCTTTGGGGGTACATAAAAATATTTAGAATTTCCATTTCTCTAAAATATAAGATGTAAGAATTTTTAATATATGAATGGTGTCGCTCCCCCCTGGGTTCTGGAGCGGGGAGTGGCTGGAACAGCCTCGGCGAACCTTAGCCGTTCCCTGGGGGGCCAGCAGGACACTGGGAACCGGGCACCGGCAGGACAGGGCTGGGGACCGGGGAAGAGGAGTCGCTCCCCGCAGCGTTCCTGTGCGAGGAGCGGGCAGAACGACCTAGCGAGCCTGGGGCTGTCCTCCAAGGGGCCTAGTTAGGAAGGGGATGGGGCAAGGAGTCACTCCCCGCTGCACTCCAGAGCGAAGAACAGGCAGGACGACCCAGCAAGCCTGGGGCCATCCTCTGAGGGACCAAGTTAGGGCAGGGTTGGGGAAAGGAGTCACTCCCCGCTACACTCCAGAGCGAGGAACGGGCAGAACGACCAAGCCTGGGCCGTCCTCCAAGGGGCTGAGTTAGGAAGGGCTGGGGAGCCAGGAACAAGGGGGCGAACGCCAGCAGCTGGAACACGGGACCTGCATCTTCTACCGCTGCTGATTTCTCTGACGTCTCTGCTGCTGCGGCTTCTTCTGACTGCTGCTTCTTCTCCGACTGCTTCTGTGCTCTCTTCCTTCAGGACGCGGCTGCTTGCTTTCTTGCTCTTCTCTGGCTACTGCTTCTGCTTTGGCTGCTCTTCCTTTGGCTGCTTCTTCTCTGGCTGCTTTTCCTTTGGACACTTGCTTCTTGGGCCACTTGCCCTACCTGACTAGCTGCTACTCTATTTATCCATTAGAGTAACCAATAGGGTACAATGCAAACACCTTTCTCCAATTGTAACAAATGAGTGGCCGAATAGCTTAGTCATGCGGTCAGGCAATTTACTAATTACAAGCCAGCTGGATCCCTTAGAGTTGTTCACCACCAATTCTTCTACAAGCCAGCTGAACCTCATGTTCCCAACAAATGGTTACAATTATCCTTACTCAGTAGGTACAAAGAGGCCCTGTTTTTCATACATTGAGCAAATCATTCTAAGTGTGGTTGTTCTAGCATGGAGAAGTAGATAATGGTGCCCTCATGCATTTGTTGTTTTGCTTTTTGTTTTTTTTTTTTAGCAGGTTATACCCTATGGCAATTTACAAGACACCACTTAGGAGAATCTGCATATTATATTGTCAAGTTTTATCAAAACTAACCTTCACAATAGAACAATCACTTTACAATATTCCTGCAAAGACAAAACATCTTGATGATAATATTACTAATAATGTAAGCATATAAGTGAATAAGAAAATAGCAACACAAAAAATTCTTTTTCTGGTATAAATACTTGAGCAGCCATATTATAAAATTAAAAACCAAGAGGTCAAACAAGAAATTAGGCAAGGATTCAAAATGAGATAGGCACAGCATTGCACACCTGTAATCCCAGCAACTCAGGAGGCTGAGGCAGAAAGATGGCAAGTTCAAGTTTGTCTTCAGAAACTTAGCAAGACCCTATCTCAAAATAAAAATTTTAAAAGGGCTAGGTTATGGTTCAGTGATAAAGGCTCCTGGGTTCAATCTCTAGTATCACAGAAAAATTCAAAATAATCAATATAACAATTTGAAATATGAATTTATATCATCATTAAATATGAACATCTCATACACATATTCTTCTTCATTATATTTAGTCAATAGTAATGTGAAATCCTTATAATTAGTATGATATTTTAAAACACTTTAGTTCTTTGTTTTAGTGTTTTTAATTTTTATTTTATATATTTTGCAGAGTACAGAATGTACTGACATTCTCCTTTGCATTTGCTTAGTGAATTGGTTAACAGCACAAACATAGAGCTAGACTATTCAGCTCTATTTATTACTATTGTCTAACCTGAACACCTTATTTCATCTATGATTCAGTTCCCTTGTATGTGAAACAAAGATAACAGCATGCATTTCACAAATTTGTAAAGTTCTGCAACATGTCTTAACTATAGTAAAAATCTAAAGAAGTGTCATTAAACTGAGTTAAACAAAAAATATTAATATTTAAAGAAATTGCTGTTTAAATACTAGGATAAATGATCATTTTTATTGACATGTATATAAAATCATACACCTCCTCTTCTAGAAAATACTTGGTGACATTTATGTTACTTGAGAACTTAAAAGTGGTCATAGTTGCAAAATCTCTGATAAGACCTGGCAAGATGGCAATCTGAAGAGAGACGGCTTCCCCAGTGGCTCCTAGACTGGATGGGAAATTCCAAGTTCATCTCCAGTATTTCAAGGTGTGTTTGGGGGACTAGCATCTTGAAATCCCAGTGCTAATTTGCTCAGTGGATTTGAGGAGGAGAGACTAGGGAGAAACAAGTGGAGAAAAAGAGGGATTCTTTTTCCGACCTGGCTGGGATGTGGCCACTCTGCTGTCTTGGCTTACATTCGGCCCAGGAGCAGGGGAGGAGTCTAACATCCTGCGAACACATCACTACAGAGAAGCCTTCGTGCTTTCTAAAGATAGCGCGCTTGCAGACACCCATCCACCATATACACTCTGTCTGGCAGCAAGAACATGTCGGGAAACTGCCCACAGAGGAGCTTAACGGAGCAAGTTGCCTAGCATGAGAGCCAAGAAGCCACCACCATTAAAGCACCAGGAGGCTACCACTCTCTCGACCAGGTCTGGCTCTCTTTGGGTCTTCAGAGCAGGCTCTGAAAGCTGCATCAGGAGATGGTCACAGACCACAGGCTGAACCAGGAAGAGAAGGCTTTGGACAGGCCCTGTCTCCACTTTGTGTAGGGGGATTTGAGTTTGTGGAGTAAAGGGAGCATTTCTCAGCCCTATCCACTCCCAACACAGCCAGAAGGATCACGTGACAAGTTAAACTTGCTGACTCCTCTGCTCCAGCACAAAAATCACAGGAGATAGTTTTGGCAAACATCAGCAGAGGTAACACTGAAAACATCTCATCCTCCTGCTCATAAAGCTCATAAAGCCTTAAGACTTCTGACTTACAGATCCCATCACAGTCCAAACTGAGAGACCTACCACTGAAACCCAGATGGACAGTGAACATCTCCTCCCAAAGGGATCAGAGACACTCTTATTGACTCTAGTTCCAAGTTTTTATTAAGAATTTTTTTATTTTTATCTTAGTTTGTATATACATATATTTTTTTTCTTTCTTTTATTTTCTTTTTCTCTTCTACTTTTTTCTTTCTTCTTTTTCTCCTGTCCTTGATGTGTATTGGTGTGATAACTGGAAAAGTTTATTGGTGCATGGTCATATAAAAATACTAGCTGCTTTTGATTCCTGTTCCTTTGTTTTCTGGTAGGGAGGGTTCTCTCACCCTCCCTTTTTTTCCTCTTAAAAAATTTTTTTTGTTTGTTTGTTTTTGTTTCTTTCTCATTTTCTTTCTTTCTCTCTATTATCTCTCCTATTCCCTCTTATCTATCCTATCTACCCTTGTCCTGCCTCCAGAGAAGAGGGATTCTGGTAAGTGCAAATAGTATTTGACGTATTTTGTGCCTGATGACATAATTTACCTGTGAGAACTTCTTCCATTTCGTGATCAACCTAATCATATTAATATCTCTTTTACCCCTCCTATATTTGGCCACAGCTATCTTAGCTTCCCTCTGGATCTGTATTTTCTCTTCTTCTTTTTTAAAAATTTCTTTTCTTTTCTTTTTTTCTTTCTATCGAGTTCTTTTTCTTTCTACGGTAAATCCTTTACCTCCTCCACTTTCTCCTGTCCACAATTGGTCAATATAATCTCCTCTCCAAATTTCACTTGCATTCCCTTCTCTCTCTTCCTTTCTCTCTCCCAATTAGTTAATACCCTGTGACCCCCCACCATTAAGGCTGTGTAACAATTAGTGCTGTGATCCTCAATCTGAATAACACTTGTATGTTTTGAAGCCTGATATAGGTGATAGCTAAATACTAGTGTCACAGAAAATATTAATTATCACTACCATTAGTTTCATAAGCTGAATTCAAAAGTGTACTATAGTCTGTTCTAAATAACCAATTTAATACTGCTTATTGTAAGCTTTTGTTGTTCATATTAATAATCATCTATAACCACATGAGGTGTTGCAAATTTTTAAGGGTAACTAATAGTTCACAGGAAAGGGGTCAGACTTCTGACCTCAACTTTCCTGACAATACCACAACTCAAGTAAGGGACTGGACAAAACTCCCAATCCAACAGCTCAGTCCTTAAGGGGAAAAAAGAAGAACTCCGAGTCTTGTATTGCTTCCACAAAGGAATCTCCAGTCAAATAAGTGAGAAGAATCTCTTCAGGGATGAGGAAAAAAACTTGAAGAGGTTCACCTCAATCCCACAACTCCCCTAGCAAGGGGACTATGGCTGGGATCAGGCTGAAAATCTAGAACAAATGATCAATGATCTGATAACAAAAAGGAACATTGAATTAAAAGAAGAGATAATGAAGGGGAATAAATGAGAAAACTCAAGAGTTGAGACACTCTATCATTAAATAAATCAATATTCTCAGAAAGGAAGTAATGCATCTAAAATCTTAGGTCAATGACATAAGAGGGACCAAGTAAGAATTTAATAATAGACTAATTTCAGTAGAAAATAGAACCTCTGCTATTGAAGAAACCTCTGCTATTGAAGAAATCTGAAAATGAGGACAGGATAACAAAGTTAGAGCACACTGACAACAAAAAAGAAAAACAACTAAGAACATGATCAGAATTTTGAAAATGTCTGAGATGAAATGAGAAGAAACAATCTAAGAGTAATTGGGATACAGGGAGAAATTGAGACACGCATGAATGGTATGAGGCACAAACTCAAGTAAATTGTGAAAGAAAACTTTTCTCACATAAAAATAGAATCAGACATGTTCATCCAGGAAGTTTACAGGACACCCAATAGGCCTAATCAAAGGAGAAACTCACCAAGACACATCATATTCAAAATGTACAACAGGGATACCAAGGAAACTATATTAAAAGCAGCAAGGGAGAAACACCAAATCACAATTAGAGGAAAACCAATAAGAATTGTCTGTGACTTTTCAACCCAGACTCTGGAGGCAAGAAGGTCTTGGAAAGAATTCTTTCAATATCTGAATGACCACAACATGCATCCAAGAATTCTATACCTGGCAAAACTCAGCTTCAAATTTGATGGAGAAATAAGATCTTTTCATGATAAGACAAAACTGGCAGTATTTGTAAACAGAAAACCTGCCTTACAAAGAATTCCCAAGGAAACACTCCAGATAGAAGAACAAGTAATCAATACACAAAACCCACAAACAGAGGAAATTCAGAAAAAGTATTACCCATCAATAACCAACCAAGACAACCACAGAACTAGCTAAATAAGACACAACAACTACAAAACAATTACACACTTCTATTTTTTTTAATTTTTTTATTTTTGAGCAACCTTACAAGATTTTAATAAAACAATATAAAATGTGTATAAGATGTGTATATATTCTGGACATTGCAACTGTCCCCAGGAGTGCCCCCCCAATTACCCTACCTTATTCCTCCCTTCCCCTTCCCTTTATACTATAAAAATAGTATTAGACTGTAAAGCATTACATCTTATCTGAATTTAACTCATGTTTCTAGACCAACTTTCTCATTGTCCAGGGTCTAGTCCCCACCTCCACAGATGAGTGGAGACAATCAACCCTTAGATCTCCGGGTCAAGCTGATTTTACTCATCATGATCTCTTCCATAACCATCCATTTACCCTCAAAGGCTGCAAGGTCATTGTTTCTAATTGCTGTGTAAT
>PVKS010027106.1:0-27877 GCA_004027875.1 Aplodontia rufa | reverse complement strand
TCTTCTTCTTCTTTTCTTCAAGAAAGAGGGTACAGAGAGAGAGAGAAAGAGAGAAGCAATTTTTTATTTAGTTTTTCATGTAACTTTCATTCCTCGGACAGTTCCTTGTGTACGTAGTGCTGGGGTTTGAACTCATGTACTCGTGCATGCCAGGCAAGCGCCATAACCACCGAGCTACTGCTTCAGCCCAGTGTTTCTTCTTTTAAGAAGAGTCTGTTTGGGCATTTGCCCATTTATTAATTTGGTTTTTTTTTTGTTTTTTTAAGATTTTTTATGTGTGTTTTTAATACATTCTGGGTATTAGTCCTCTGTCTGAAGAGTATTTCACAAAGATTTTTTCCCATTCTGTCAGCTCTCTCTTCATGCTCTTGTTTCCTTTGCTGTGCTTAAGCTTTTCAATTTGATACCATCCCATTTGTTAACTCTTGGCATTAGTACATACAGATGACTGTATCTCTGTGGGTTTGCCTCTGTGTCTTCTATTCTGTACCATTGGCCTATGTGTCTATTTTTATGCCAGTACCATGTCTTCCATGTTTTTGATTGATATCTGTGTAGTCACTTTCCCCTGTGTGAAAAGAGTCTGGCAGTCTAAGAATGTGCAGAAGGAAGCTCCTGACCTGAGAGACTGTGCTACCCTACCCCTCCCAGTATAGTTCCTTCCTGATGGCGTTTGCCTTACCTTCCCTGAATATAACTACCACCTTGAATTTTATGGGAGTCATTTTCTTGCTTTTGTATGTAGTTTTACCATCTATGTATTCATCTTTAAGCAAAATAGTATAATTATTTTCTGTTTTTGAAATTTACCTATTAGAATCATATATATCTTATATTGTTACCACCAAAAAAAGAAGCTATTCCATAATTGCTTAAATGAATGAGCAAATAGTTGAAAAAAATGAATGAATGAATCCCAGTTTGATTTTGTCTATTCCTTGAGCCTGAATGTAGGGTTCTCAAGACAGCTCCAGGGTGACAACAGAGTGGATTAGGAGTTTCTGGATTGATCTAAGTTTGTATGCACTTCAGAGCAGCATCCTCTATACCACACTTTTTTTTTTAAAGAGAGAGGGACAGTGAGAGGGAGGGAAATAATTTTTTTATTTAGTTTTTAATGTGACCTTCATTGCTCTGAGACTATGCTGTGTACATGGTGCTGGGGTTTGAACTCGTGTACTCATGTGTGCCGGGCACGTGCCATAACCCCCAAGCCACTGCTCCAGCCCTATACCACACTTCTTTTTTTTAATTTATTTTTTTAAATTTTTATTCAGAAATTTATTTGTTGAACAAACAAGCTTCTAATGAAATAATATAATATATATATAAATTCTGAAAATTAGATTTACCCCCAAGAGCCTCCCCAATTACCCACCCTTATCCCTCCCCACTTCCCAATACATCTCTACAAATGCCTTAGATTGTATGACATTACATCTTATCCAGATTTAAAACATGATAAAATACCTCCTATCTCAATGGCCAGGGTCTAGCTCCGGTCTCCACAGATGAGTGAAGTCATTCGACCTTTGGTTCTCTGGGTTATGCTTATTCCACTAAGCATTATTTCTTCCATAGCCATCCATTTACCTTCAAAGGCCACAATATCATTGTTTCTAATTACTGAGTAAAACTCTATGGTATATATGTACCACAGTTACACTTCTTAATGGATCTGGTGGAAATATTGGTACAGCAGTGTTTAGACACAAGCTGGAAGTGTGCCAGTGTCCCCCATGCCACAGGTGGTAGGACGTCCTTCCCATCTGCAGCTCCCCAGGCAATTAAGCCTGGATGTTCTCCAGGGGATTGGCTGCTCTCCAGGAGGTTCCCAAACATTACTCAACGTCCTGTTCATCTATTGTCCTATTCATCTATTGTTTCCTTCGAAAATCTGAATTCTGCCATAGAATTCACATCCTGGGTAAGCTGAATAGTATAATTTTCCATCTGCATGACATTTTTCTTTATTTCATTAGTGGTTTATTAAAAGATACAATTGCCAAGAAAGGGCTTTGTTCACCAAGTAATTCCATATTATCTTTCCTGTAAATTCTATGCAATTCTGTATATCTTTTCAAGGGCTGGCAATGATTCCTTGCTGTTATTTTCAGTGAGTTGGCAAAACCTTTTGCTCTTAAGTCACTAAGAAGTATTTCCTAGGTAGATAAAGACCCACTTTCCCTTCTTTTGTTTCACTTTGCTTTGAGATTATGTATATATATGGCATACAGAAGAAAATTCATAGAAGTTTGTTTCTCCTTTGTAAGGTTTTACATAAATGATAGTGTACTTTACATAATTATACTACTGCTTTTTAAGTATTTCTTGGAGATTATTTCATAACATTAAATAAAGTCATTCTTTTTCATAGTTGCTAGAAATTTGTAAATCTATGACCAAATTTAATTTTTAATCTTGTATCATGAAATAGAATATTCAAAGATTTTCATAGTATGTATTGTGGTAGGCACTATAGTGACCTCCTAATAATGTCCATGTTCTAATGCTCAGAATCTGTGAATATATAACTGCAGGCATATTACATTATATGGCAAAGAGTTATTATAGAAGCACATGGATTAAGATTATTAATGATCTTCCCTGAAGGTCTTCCCATGTGGTCACTCCATATAGTCACAAGGGTCTCTTAATGGCCATCGCAATATCCAAGTGATGTGATATCAGAAGGTCTTAACCAGCTGTCTTTGAAGCCATCTTTGAAGAAGGAAGGGGCAAGGAATTGAAGTAACTTGTAGAAACAAGAAAATGAATTTTCCCCCCTCAGAGCATCTAGAAAGAAAGGCAGCCATACCTTTCTTTTATCCCAGTGAGACCCACTTTGGACTTCTGATATCCAGAACTTTAGGATAATAAATTTGTACGGTAAGCCACTACTTTTATGGCAACTTGTAGTACCAGCAATAGGTACATATGCAAATATAGCAAATCACAGTAAGGCAAACACTGTATAATTGCCATACAGATCAATAAAAGAACAGTTTCATTCCTCTAGAAGCCCCTGTGTCCCTTCCCAATTGTACTCTACACACATAATCACCATCTGTCCTTTAGGACCACCATTTCCTTGATCTCGTTTATAGTTTTTACAACTCTATGTAGGCACCTCTAAGCAATACAATTTAGTATTGCCTATTTTGAAATGCACATAATGTGTATTTTTAATGTTTCTCTTAAGTGTCACATGGTGCTTCCCTGCTTGTTACATTTCTTTTCCACTTTACCATTAGTCAATACTTCAAGGGCCACATTCTCTGGGAGCTTTCCTTGACACCCAGGACAGCCAGGTTCCACATCTTATCCATTTTGCTGCTTTTGCTCTGTTGTATTGCATTTTCACTGTGTTCCACTGTGTAAGCATCTGATCAGACCTGGAAGCAGCAAGGAAGCCCTCTGGTCTTGAGGGAGCCCAGTAGGGATGCATGATTTTTTTTTTAATTTTTATTCAATAAACATGGCCTTACAACTAGGAGGAGTTCGTTGTCAAACAATCAAGAACAAAAGTGTAATGACAGAACAAGCCAATACTGGTGCCAGACCATGGTTTCCCTGCTTTGGGTTCCCCATGGTTCCATTTTTCACTTTACTTAAGCCTCAAGTTAATTGGACTTCTCGTGGAAGTTGGAGGTTCCCCTCAGATTAGATTCCCCCATACTACTTCCCACTGGTCACCTTGATGACCTTCCTATTCCCTTCACCCCTCCCTTCCCCCTTCCCTACATCCTCCAGGAACCTAAACACAGTTCCCCATGATCATGTAGAAATTCATACATGCTGGAATGCATGAGATTTGACCCACATTTCCAGCTCCAGCTCTTTTGAGGGCTTTTTCTATCTAGGCACCATGAGTACATAGATGTACAAAAGGACAATTTCTGCTCTCAGAAAACATAGAAATGAGTGGGAGAAATACACATAAATCAACAGCTACATTACAATGCTACATTAAATGAATGCTAATTAAATGAATAGTAGAAGAGCATCCAAGGCTGTCTTGGGGGTCAAGGAAAGCTCCCAGAGAGTGTGACCCTTGAAGTATTGACCAACAGTCAAGTAGAAAAGAAACATATCAAGCAGGGAAGCACCAGGTGAAACATAAGAGAAACACTGAAAATACACAGCAAGAGCATGATGGCAAAGAATTACAAGTCCTTTGGGGTGTGGCTGCTAGAGAGACAAACAGAGAAGGATCCAGTTCATGGAGGGCTTTGCTTAAACACCAAACTAAGAATGCTGGACTTGATCCTGAATGCAGTCAGAATCACCAAGCAATTCAGAGGAGAGTGGCCTGCTTGGCTCTGATGATGGTAAATATAACATCATTAAAATTTTGTCAGTTCATCTGAAACCAGACAATTTTCTACGTTTTAAATCATCATATTTTCTTAGAAAAGCTGTTAAATCTGTTCGTTAGATATTTATAAAGACTTACTCATGGTTTGATCCGACTCTTGAAACTGATCTTTCATCTATTCTGACTTTCCAGTGAAAAATGGAAACTCCTGTCTTAAGCATAATGATCACCTCTTTTTTGAACCGCAAAGGGAGACTGCACTTACTTGGTTTGGATCAGCATATGGGAATTACAATAGGAAGCAGCACTGTCTGATTTAGATTGTGAAATATCTTGCTAGATAGCAGGGTCCTTGGTGCCACAGAGTTGAATGCAGAAGGTGCAGCCTGGTAAGAATGAACCCAGAGCATCACCTCCTTTACAGACCTAGTCTGGAGGAAACCTTATCATCCACCTTAATTCTATACATTGTAAGAGGGAGATGTGGGAGTTTTTAGGACAACTCGGGACTTTTGATTTTTATTTTACTGAAATTAAAGAATAGAGATTGAACTCGATTTAGGAAAAGAGAACTGAATTACCCCAGTCATTAAAAAACCTTTTGGAGTTTTCAGAGCAATAAGTGAGTACCACTCTACATGTTGGTAGGCTTTCTTTCTCAAAACTCATCAGACTTAATTTTCATCATAAAATGAAGTCTCCTAGTCATAAGAATAATACACTCTTTCATTATTTACTCTTTAAATTGTCTTTTTCAGTTGTCAAATGTTTTATGCATAGAGAATAATATTCAGATATCTATGTATACGTAATCCAGATTTAAGAAGACTTGAACAAATGGCAAAGTATGCATGTTTTTTTGGTCAGGAAGATGAATGTCATAAATAGGTCAACTCTCCCTGTAACATGCTCTTGGTGGTGACATCAATGTTCATTGCTGTTGTTGTTAGTCAAGTTGATCTAAGCAAATTTTATGAGGGAAATAAATGAACTAGAATTGCTTAGGAAATTAATAAAAACCAGAAAAATGAGGCAGGACTAGCTCCACCATGTACTAAAGATGATTAAAAAGCTGGAGTAAATACAATGGTGTGGTTCTGGAATATAAAAGAAAGTAGCTTTCAACTTAATATTCATTCTTTTCTTCATTTTTACTGAATCAGCAGCAGCTGCAGCAGCAGTAACATGCCCTAATCCTCTAAACCCTACCTTCCCAAAATCCACATACCCTAATATCCCTGGTATAAGAGTGAAATAAAAACCCTCATTTGTTTGTCACCTTGTTCCACTTATCTATTGCTGCACAATAAGCCACCCTAAGTTTAGTGGCTTAAACCAATTAGCAGTCATTTATTAGGATAAGCCATCTGCAGTTTGGTCAGGTCTCAGCAAGTCTTCTCCTTGTTCCCCATGGTGTCAGCTAGAGCAACTTGAAGGGAGGCTGACAGCATTTTATAGCTTATATACTGTGTACCTACCAATGAATGCTGACAGTTTGCAGGGACCTCCCTTGAATTTGCTTGCTAGAACCCTGTCTGTGGCCTCTCCTATAGTTGCTTGCTTTCTCAGACTGTACTGTATTATTGACTTGACAGTCTACTGCACTCTGTCGTTTCTTTGCATTATCTGTTTGTTCTCTCATTAAGAATATCATTGTGATGGCTTTTCCTTTATTTATCCTGCTTGGTACTTTACATGCTTCTTCAGAGCAAGAATTTTTCATCAATTCTCAACTATTATTTCTTTAATGTTGTTTTCCCTTTCATTGTCTCAGTTTTCTCATGCTGGAAATTCTTTTAGATATATGTCTTTCCCCCTAGAGTTATCTTTTCTCTTCTTTACCTTCCTAGGCCCTTTATCTCTCTTTGACAGATTCTGACTATTTCTTCAGCTATATTCACTCTTTGATGTATTTATTTATTCAGTTTTTAATTTCATTGGCTTGGTTTCTGATTTTTAAAAATTACGTGTAGTTTGAATGTTTCCATATTTTCTTCCTGTGAAATTTCTTCATTCACCTCTTCAAAAGTTTTAAGAATGCTTAATTAGAGTTTCTGCAGAAGTTTTCCATTATCTCAAATAGAATAGGTGCTGTATGTGTATGTTTGTTACGATGACTGATTTTCTTCATATGGGATCATTTCTTCAGATGGTTTAAAATGTTTGTATTATGGACTGTTTTTAGCATGGGGCTGGGTTATAAAAATATTCCCTCACAGGTATTTTTTAATGTCTTCTGTCACAGGCTCTATGATTTTTATTTTCTCGGCTTCTGATTCTTGCACCTATCAGATAGTGTAAATTTGGTTTACAAACCTGTGCATGGTAATTTGATTTCCCCAGGTGCCTCTTTTCCCTATTCAGGGAACTTCCTAGAAGTTAAGCTTTATTGCTGCTTCCCTGGGCCAATAGTAGAATTTTTCTAGTTTCCTTTTTGGAAAGCAGTATCCTTTTCAGGGTCCTGAATCTATGCAGAGATCTCAGTTCAATTCTCCATTCCCAGATAGGAACGAGATCATTTGTCCTTTCTCCGTGAGGGAAAACTGAAGCTACTGGACCATGAGGCCTGTATTTGCTTTTAAGTCTGGGCCTTCTTTGGATCACCTTGGTAGTTGATTATGCTAGTTCCCTTTTTATTTCTAATACTTGGTATTTTCCTTCCTTTATTTTGAGCTTGGATAAGCATTAAAAATATACATTATGCTTTACTCAGCATTTTTTTTTGTTTTTGTATTTGAGGTGGAAGAATGGATTGAGTCAGCTAACTCTACCATGTCAGACATTAATGTGGTTAACAATTTTCATGTTACTCAAACTAATGTCCTTAGAGAATCTTTAGTAGAATCACCCTGGCTGCCCATTAAACTTGTAGGTTCTTGGATTTCATCTATGTTTCATTGAATGAAAATCTGTGGAAATAGTGCTGGAGAATACTCATTTTAAATGAAAACTTAAAGAAAAGCAAATGTAGCCAAGCTGCAGGATCCAAGATCCGTAGAGGAGATCTGTTTCTGTAAACTAACAATGAACAATTAGAAACTGGATTTTTAAAGAGCAATATAACTTTGAATAGTATTAAGAAGTATGAAGTATATAGAGATAAATTTGACCAAAGGTATGCAAAATTTGTATACTAAAAACTACACAACATTAGTGAGAGAAATTAAAGACCTAAACAAACAGAAAACTGTTCCTTGGCCATAGGTTGGTAGAGTCACTATTTCTAAAAATGTTGTTTTTTCCCCAAGTTCAGCTATGGATTTAATGCAATTGAAATTAAAATTCCAGGTGCTTTTTAAAATAGAAATTGACAAGCTGATTCTAAAATTCCTATGAAAATGGAGAGAACCCAGATTAACTGAAACAACTGTTGAAAAAAAAATAATGAAATTGGAGGGCTACTACTACCTGATATCAAGACAACTTTTAAGATAATAGATAATCCAGAACGATTTCCCCTTTCAAAAATTATTAACTTAATGACAACATTTGACATATTGGGGTAGTATTTGCACATGTGAATATTAAGATGTGAATGTCTTTGGGTACCATGATTCAACCTACTGCAGATCATCCACTGGAGATGACCAGCTATTTTACCTTATTATACTGCATACTCTATCTTTCAGCACCTGCTATTCAGCACATGCTCTGTCATAAATCAAATTCACATAGCTATGTGCATCTATACTCAATTTTCTCTTTTGTTCCCTTTGCCATTTTTCATGTTCTGCCCCAAAACTACACTACCTTAATTGCCAAGCTTTATACTAGATTTTAATGTGTGAAATGGCAAGTCCCCCAATATTTTCTTTTTAGAAATGTCTTTATTATTGGACCTTTGATTTTACATTTAAATATTAGAATCAAGCCACCAAATTCTATCTCCTGGGCTGTTGTTGAGCAGAATACTGAATTTATAGATATAGATCATTTGGGGGAAATTAGCATCATTATGATATGGAATCTTCCTTTTTTATTTTATTCAGAAATTCATTTGTTGAACAATCAAACAAGCATCTAATGAAATAATATATATAAATTCTGAAAATTATATTCATCCCCAAGAGCCCCCACAATTACCCACCCTTGTCCCTCCCCCCTCTCCTTCCCAGTACATCTCTACAAATGCCTTAGGTTGTATGACATTACACCTCATCAGGATTTAAAACATAATAATAGACCTCCTTTCTCAATGGCCAGGGTCTAGTTCCAGCCTCCACAGATGAGTGAAGACATTCAACCCTTGGTTTTCTGGGTTATGCTTATTCCACTAAGCATAATTTCTTCCATAGCCATCCTTTTACCTTCAAAGGCTGCGATATCATTGTTTCTAATTGCTGTGTAGAATTCCATGGTATATATGTACCACAGCTTTTGGATCCATTCATCCAGTGAGAGACATCTGGGTTGTTTCCATGTTTTAGCTATTGTAAATTGAGCTGCTATGAACATAATATTGCTGTGTTACTATAATGTGCTGATTCTAAATCCCCTGGAAAAATATCTAGGAGAGGAATAGCAGGATCATATGGTGGTCTCATCCCTAATTTTTTGAGGATTCTCAACACTGCTTTTCAGAGGGCCTGTACCAGTCTGCAGCTCCACCAACTGTGTATTAGCGTCCCTATCTCTCCACAGCCCCTCCAGCATCTATTATTGTTTATTTTCTTCATTTTTGCCATTCTGACTGTCGTGAGGTGATATCTTAATGTAGTTTTCATTTGCATTTCTCTGATTACTAGAGATTTAGAGCACTTTCTCATGTATTCATTGGCTTGATCAATGTCCTCTGGTGAGAAGTTCCTACTTAGCTCTTTGGCCCATTTATTGATTGGGTTGTTTGTGTTTTTGTAGTTGAGGTTTTTGTGGATTTTGTAGATTCTGGATATGAGGCCCCTGTCAGAGGAATCACAGCCCATGATTCTCTCAATTCTGTAGGAAACCTCTTGACTCTTATGATTATTTCCTTGGCAGTGCAAAAGCTTTTTAGCTTTATGGCATCCCAATCACTGATTTTTTACTTTACTTCCTTCACTGGAGACATGGTGAGAAAGCCTTTGCCTACGGACCTAATTTGTCTTCCATCAGTTGCAAGGTAGCTGGTTTAATTCCTAGTTCCTTGATCCATTTTGATTTGATTCTTGTGCAAGGAGAAAGATATGGGTCTAATTTCAACTTTCTGCAAATGGCTGTCCAGTTTGTCCAGAACCATTTGTTGAAGAGGCTGTCTCTCCTCCATGTAATATTTTGTTCCCCTTTGTCAAAATCAGATGTTTAAAGATTTAAGGGTTTGTTCCAAGGTCTTCTATTCTATTCCATTGGTCTTCTTTCCTATTTTGATACCAGTACCATGCTGTCTTTGTTACTGTAGCTCTAAAGTAGAGTTTTAGATCTGGTATGTCAAAACCACCTGATTTGTCTTTCTTTCTAGTAATGTTTTGGCAATTCTAGATTTCTTATTGTTCCAAATGAATTTGAGAATTGCTTTTTCTATGTCTTCCTTTTCAAGAATACTATATATCTGGTTTGCTACTTATTTAGGCCTCTGTTGACATCTTTCTATAAAGTTTTACAATTTCCTCCTTAATGGTCATAGGTATATTTTGTTCATTTATTCCTAACGTACTTTCTATATGTGTTGCCTTTATACATAGTATTTTGAAAATTAAATTGTTCTGATTATTGCTGAGTGTAAAAATGAAGTTTACTTTTGCATATTGATTTGATAACCTTCAACTTTTACTCTGTCTTATTGATTTTTAAAATGTGTTTACAGATTCTTTCGGGTTTTCCAAGTAGACAGTGTGCTAAGCTGTATAAATAATGGCAGGTTGTTCTTCCTATTCATACCCACCCCCTGTTTTTTTCTTATCTTATTGCTCAGGAATAAGTATAATATTTAACATCTGAGATATCTCTTCAGGCTGCTATAACAAAGTCTCATAGACTAGGTGGTTTATAAACAACAGAAATTTGTTCCTCATAGTTCAAGAGGCTAGGAAGTTCAAGATTAAGGTATCAGCATATTTAGAGTCTGATGAGGGTCCATTCCTCAAACCACCTGCTGTGATCTGGATTTTAAGTGTCCCCCAGAGGCCTGCTTGTTGAAGGCTTGTTTACCAGCCTGGGATGCAATTGGGAGATGGTCTACTCTTTGAGAGGCAAGGTCTAGTGAAAGAATGTTAGATCACTGGGGACTTGTCCCTGTAGAGGATGTTGGGGATATTGGGACCCTGGCTGCTTCTCTTCCTCCCCTTTCTTTGCTTCCCAGCCACTGCAAGGTAAAAAGACTCCTCTACCATGTTCCCCCCTGCCATGATGTGCTTTGCTGCCACAGGCCCAGAGCAACAGGACCAAGCAACCATGGACTGAAACCATAAGTCAAATTAAAAGTTGCACTATTTCAGGTTTATTAAAGTAACAGAAAACTAACACAGTCTGTGTGTGTGTGTGTCCTCACCTAGTTGAAGGGGCCAACCAGCTCCTTGAATTCCTTTCTTAGGCTCTAATCCTGTTCATTAGGGATATCTGATTACCTTCCAACAGCCCTATTTCTTAATGCCATCACTTTGGGGATTAGGGTTTGAATATAATAATTTGGCAAAGGGGGGGCAGAAGACCATAGCAGATGGCAAGTCCATGGTTTGCGTTTTCTGGTATTTAATGCATTAATCTCTATTGCATTCAGGGATTTCAGGCTTAATAAAGGGGTTATGTAGTGCCTTTCTCTTCTTCTCTTGTGTGAAGCCAGGACACTGTAATCACAGGTGAGAAACTGCTTTATTTAAAAAAAAATACTTTAATATTTTGATCCTTTAACAAAGAATTTGTCCTTGAAGCAAACTAGCTTCTTCATGTTTATCCCTCTTGCTGTCTTTTGCCAAGATACATACACACACAAAAGTCTGCTTTAAAAATCTTGCATAAAACTAGCATTTATTTTACTCTAAAACTTAGATAAACTTTTAGAAATGCAAGACTGGTTATTACTTGTACTCCCATTCTGTGCTGGCTGAGGGAAGCAGCTAGCTACAAATAAGACAAGCTCCTTTGAAGTAATTAATAATTCCCAAAGAAACATTGGCCCACTGCTTTATTATAACACATCTCCATTTTTTAAAGGAAGGCAGTCAAGGTAACAGATGGAGAAAGTTTTAGGCCTGACAGTTATAAATAGTCCTGCAGTTTATTCCATCATACATTTGCAGTTTTCTTTCATTGCCATTCTGAAATCTGGATCTCAACCAAGGAGAACATATTATTGCCAATAGATTAGAACTCTAGAATGATGGGGTAGGTTGACAGTGTTTGGGCCTTCTAGAAAATGTTTCCTATTCTAGAGTATTGTTATTATTAACACCACGAATCTCTTCTCCAGGGATCAGGGAGCAGGGAACCCTCTAAATAAGTCAGCTCTCCCAAATATTGCTAAGATTGCTCTTGTTTCTTATAATCAAAGCAATATTCACTTAATAATCACTATGGTTCCAAGGGATAAGAGGGACAAAAAGACAGTATTCCTATCTTGTTATGCCATGGGTAGAAAGATGCACCAGCTGTATAGCAACAGAAGTTAGTAGAATATAAAATATCCCAAGACATTATAATGTTGACAATAAATCAGAAATATCACTTGGTGGTTCCAAGTGTGTTTGCTGTAATACTGAAAGTTACACCTAACAAAGCATCAAAAGTATTTTGAATATCCAAATATCCAAAATGTCACCTACAGAGCAAATATGTCCTTTTTCCTTAAAGAACTTGAAACTTAAATGGGTAGAAATATAAGGAAAACCCTCAAAATATTAAGTGTTTTCAAGAACAGTGTTATCCCCACTGCAGGGGAAGATGTGAAGAGATTAGAACCTTGATGTGTGTGTGTTTAGTACAACCATTCAGGAAGGCAGTATGGCTGTAAGGGTCAAAATGTCAAATGTGCATCCCTTTGTTCTGGAAATCCTGCTTCCAGTGTTGGTGGGCTGAGTTGTTTGGATCAACATTCTCCCCAAGAACAACTGGAAAAATAATTCAATTTTTAAAAAATCTGTTTAAAAGGCAAAAGATGACAGTCCAGAATCATAAAGCCAAGATCCAGAAAGAAATTAAGACCATCAGACTTTGGGGATTACTTTATTCTCAAAGATGCTGCCTTTGTCGTAGAAACTTCAGAGACTGAAAAGTAGAGTTAAGGAAGAAAGCATAGACATCCCTGGGGTATCCAAGGAGGAAGGACCCTGGTAATCCCCATCCGCAGGCTTTCAGGTGGGACCCAGTGCAGTAGGAAGTGGAAACAGACCAGTGCTCACAGAAACAGAAGCTTGACTTTGAATCGTTTTTTACCTACTGACTTGATGGAGACAATTTTCTTTGAGGTTTCAAAAGATAATAAGTTCCTAATATTCTAAGGCATCTACTATTTATAAGGAATTAGGTCCTATCTTTTATATCTAGGATCATACTTGCTACATATCCTTCTTAGGAGAATTAAGAATCACTCAAATAATTTGCTGAAAAGATTAATTCTCTAGCAAAATCTTAGTTGGGAACAGTTAAATTAGATTTTCTAGGACTGCAGATGCTCCCTAGGCACTAGCTAGAAGCTAGAGGGAGATCTGTTCTCAGGGCTTCAAATTATTTTTATAAGTTTTATAGACACTGATCAGTATTCAATCAATAAGTGGCCATGAACATGAGGAGTTAAGATTATCTGAAAGAAAACTAGAATAAATAATAGAAATAAACCTATAAAGAATCAGAGAACAGAATTGTCACACACAGATTTTTTTAAAGTTTTTATCAGATAAAAGTAAACAGAGGCCTGGAAACTATAAAAAAACAATCTAATGGAAAGCCTAGAAGTAAAAAAAGTTAAAATTACAAATTAAAAACTTAGTGGATTAGTCTGACAGCCTGTTAGGTACAGCCAGAGACAGATTGTTTTGTAAATTGGAAATTAGAGAAATCAAATTATCTGAAAATACTAATGCATGTTAAGACAAAATTCTCAAAAGAGAATAAGAGTCCAGTGGAATGTGCACATGTGTGGGGAGAGAAAGAGGGAGGGAGAAGTAAGGCAGAGGCAATATTCAATGACAAAAGATCAGAAAGTGTCCAAAACTGATGACAGGCACTCGACCACATAGTCAAGAAATGCTACAAACCCCGAGAAGGATGAGTATAACCATGACTGAAAACATAATGGAAAAACTGCTGAAAACCAAAGATGAAAGTGAGTCAGAGGATTGGACACATTACCCCAGATGAACACTAAGACGAAGAGCTGATTTCTCAGCAGAAACAGAGAGATGATACGGTATCTTCAAAGTAATTTTCAAAGAAAATATAGGGAAGCTATTCACAGATAGATGTTCAGGAATAGTAATTACACTGTTGGAAACTACTTAGACATCTAATAAGAGGTTTAGAAATGTTTGCATCCCTGTACTCAACCATGTAACCATGAAGAGTAAGGTAGGTCTTTAAGTAATGGTATATTAAGATGTTCCAAATGTATATATTTTAAGTGAAAAAAGTAGATTTCCAAATAATACATAGCATATGCTCTCTCTTACATTAATAGTATTTTTATATAATTAAGCATAGAAATATAGTTACTCAGATGTTAGTAACAGTTATCTTTAGAGGGTGGAATTATAAGAAAATTTCCACATGGTCTATAATTTGTACAAATAATGATCACGTATTATCTAATGAAGATATTTCCATTAAAAAAAGAACAAAACACAAAACTAGTCAGTTATGTGCCCTGTGTTCAACCTGGGTCCAGTTTAATAGAAACTGTTAAGTGTTCATACCTCCCATGGAAGAAACTTTGCAAACTAATAGTCCAAGTAAGACCCACAGTCTCAGGTCCCTAATATGTTGCTTCTTAAATCTAAGGAAGACCAATGTGAGCAATGTCCCTTGGAGCCCTATAGTGACTGGCTCTCATTGTATGCCAAGCATTAATCGACAGCCACCCTTCTCAGTTTGAAACAAATTGCCTTCCTTTATAAGAAACTTCAAAATTACATTAAGAATTGCATTAAAATTTTAAGTTTTTCTAATTTTTAATTGACACACAATAATTGTACATATGTATGGGGGACAGTGATTTTTTTATTGAGAAATTTATTTTTTAACAACCATACAAGTTTGTAACAAAATAATATAAAATTTATATAGATTCTGAAGATTAGATTTACCCCCAAGAGTGCCCCCCAATTACCCACCTTTATGCCTCCCTTCCCCTTCCCACAATATCTCTAAAAATGTATTAGGTTGTATAACATTACACCTTATCTGGATTTAACACATGATAATAGGCCACTTTTCTCAAAGGCCAGGGTCTAGTTCCAGCCTCCACAGATGAGTGAAGACATTCAACCCTTGGTTCTCTGGGTTGTGCTGATTTCACTGAGCATAATTTCTTCCATAGCCATCCATTTACCTTCAAAGGCTGCACTATCATTGTTTCTAATACGTATACAAAGTGTCATGATTATATCAGTGTAATTGGTATACCTGTCACCTCAAACATTTATCACTTTTTCAGTGTTAGGAATATTCAAGCTCTTTTCTTCTAGCTATTTTAAAATTTTCCACAAATTATTATCAACTCTAGTCACCCTACCGTGCTTTGGAACACTACAGCTTAATTCTCCTATTAAGCTGAATTTCATATCTGTTAGCCAATCCTTCTCTATCCTTTTTCCTCCTACCTTCCCAGCCTCTAAAAATCTCTATTCTATTCTCTGCTTCTATGAGATCAACTTTTTTAGCTTCTGCATGAGAGTGAAAATAAGTAATATTTGTCTTGCTGTGCCTGGAGGTTAAATTTTCTTAATTGTCTTTTTCCTGCTAAAATGTCAGCCTAAATTGCAATATAGGCTGTTCCCTAAAGGTGAGAAGCCAGCAGTACTCCTGTTTCCTAAAGATAAATCTTGTGCACTGGGTAAACTGCACTGCCCTCAGTGCAGTGCAGAGAGTCAGGACACTTGGTTATTTACTTGGGTGATAAGTTGTGGGTAATTTTGGGTGATGAAGCACTATTTGGGGTAATAAAACCTGAATTATTTTATAGGCCGAGAGATCCGTCTGCCCCTCCGAATCAAAGGGGAAGGAATGGGCCCTAAAATTCACTTCAACTTTGAGTTGCTGGATGTTGGGAAAGTTTTTGTTGGATCTGTACATTGTTATGAGGTGAGCGCTACAATCTTTATTTGAGACTTCAAGTAACAGATTTTAAATTTTTTATCGTGTGTATTCATTTGATGGAAAGTTTGTAGTCATACCCATTTTCCAACGCCCATCCTTATTTAGACCTGAAATGCTGCCTCCTCTCTCCTCACCCTGTTGAGGGAAGCAACCTTCCCATCTTCATCAGCCCCCTTGAACTTGACTAAAAGCTCAAAAGCATCAAAGCCAGAATTTATTTGGTTTTATCCTCTTCATTTTGTAGATTTCAAAGGAGAAAACCATAAATACATCTCCCCATCTGTTTAATGCTTGTTCTCTGACAACATAAATCGTACTGATCAGAGGAGAGAGAACTTTTTGCATTTTCTAGAATGTCCTAATGAGGCTAGCTGTTTTCACAGTCAGAATTTTCTCCAAATGCCCTAGTCTCCAGTCCAGGATTTAAAAAACAGTCATCATGGTTTCTAGAGAAGACCTCCCTGCTTTGTCTTCCCAATTGAGTAGAAAATGAAATTGTACAAGATGGACTCATGGTCAAAGTCATTCCAATGTCACCTCATCTCTAAGTTTGTATCTAAGGGCACATTTTTACACTATATAAAACTGTAACCTTTGAAACTTATTTTAGAAATTTCCTAAATTATGTATATTTTTATAGAAATAATAAAAGCAGTTATTTAATGAATGACAAATAGCTGTCGGGTTCCCTGAGTGTGTGCGAGTGCATGCATGTTGGTTTGATTTCTAAATTTCCCTTACAAAACTGTGTAAAGTAGGTTTAATTATGCCTATTTTACACTGAGAAAGACAAGGCATGTAGAGATTAATGCCCCCAACAACATGGCTCTTCATGTGTGTGGAGGGTTCCAGTGCTTTGACATGCATTTAGTTCTCACAAAACCCTCCAGAGTTGGTTCAATTATTCCCATTTTATAGTTGAGTAAGCTGAGGCTTAGAAAGGTTTTACTAGTTAAGGTAATGCTGGATGCATCCAAAGAAAAGGTCTAGCATGTGCTCTTCTCTAGCAGAATCTGGAATCCAGGTTCCTTCTTTTTCTGCTCAGCTGCCCCTACTGTGTGCCTGTGAGAGAGTGGTCTCACCTGTGTCATGCTGGCAGATAGGGAAAAAGCATCAGGATTATACATCAGATTTTTATAGGAGGTGACACATGGCACTTCCATTCACATTCCATTATCTGTATGCGACTGCAGGGGAGGCTGGGGAATGTAGTCTAGCTGTCAGCACAGCAGAGGAAATGGTATCAGGAAACAGCAAACCTGACTGTCAGAAGAATTTAGTGAGGTGGTCAGTCACAGCTTGCAAATGGTGTGACCCCCATGTTGCCAGCACCTTCTGTCCTGTTCTGGGAATGGAAGGCCCTTTGCTGGCCTCTCAATCTGTCAAGCTTTCAGCATCCCACTCTTCCACCCTAGGTAAACTCCAGTCTACGACCAGCTCAGCTCTTAGCCCCACCCAAGCTGGTGTGGGAACAGCGTCCTTCGTCTCCACATTCACTAGGGTAACTATAGCTTACGTAGGGTGATGCAAAAGGTGAGCAGAGATGTTAATGTCCCGAAGAGACAGAAAATACATAGAAACACTATTTGAACAAAGAAGTCAATCACACAAATATCAAAAAATGAAAAGTAGCACAGTTGTATTCTTCATTGTTGGGAGAAGAGTCCCTTAGGTAGAGGGAAAAGAGTGCAATCATCCTTATTAATTGGTATTCATCCTGTAATTTATCCAGTGCAAGTTTCCCCTCTATCTTTATAGAATCCACACTAGAAACGACCTTTAGTTCTGATGCAGAATAGTTAGGGTTTCCATGAGCGTAATAATAATTTCTTACAAATTTAACTGACGTGTACTTTAGGCCACCACTCCCCCACATACACACACTGCCAGATTTTAGCAGTAAAGCAAGCCACAGCCAGCTAAAGTGCTTGGTGAGGTGATGCATCAGACTGGACAGTTTGGAGAGCTGAGCAGTGGCAGAGAAGGACGTGGTAAGGTGCCTCTTATGGGAATATTTTGCACTCTCTGCGCATTTAATGCTGATGCCTCATTGCATCTCTCTTTCAATTTATTACATTACCTACTAGAGATGAATTTGAATAACTATCTATTGCCCTTAGTCATTGCTGAGCTTAGCAGATACATAAAGAATAAACCATAACCCCAAGAGTATACATGCTTCCCCAGCGTAATTAAGAAGGAAAACAAATGGGAGGTGAAGTTTTATTATGAATGCTCCCTTCTCCCAAGAGTTGGAGTATCACCAGCAATCTTAAAAGTCCCCAGAATTGTGTCCTAAACTGTTTGCTGGATTCTGTATTCATAAGTAGGGGCTCCTTTGTCAGAGATAGGAGAATGACATGCAGATTTTTTAAAATGAAGGAATTCTGAACTGCATATAGAAAATCTGGGTAAAATAGTACTTTCTTTTTAACTCTTAGCCCAAAAAAAGCAAATAAACAAAAAGGCAATTTGTACATTTTCTCAGAGCAAAGGGGCTTCAAGTTAGCATGTCTGTCACTTTGGAAGCACAAGTAAATTCTGTTACCCATTCCGCTTGGCACTGGGAATATAAAGATAGCTACTCTCATTTATGAGCATTATTTTAAAAGCCAGGCACTATTCTACAAATTATGCAAATTAAATAATTTCATCTTATAGCAGTATGAGAAGTTAATAGTACAGATGGAGAAACTGAGACACACAGAAGGTAAGGGGATTGTCCATGGTTACTCAGCTAAGAAGCCAATGGCAAAGCTGGGATTTGAACCCAGGCAGTTTGGCTCCAGAGTCCCTAGCCATAATCACTTTTCTGTGTGGTCTCTTTAAAAAGGATGAAGGGTGAAGCACTATTCCTACTACCAGGGAGCTCAGGACAGGGGAGGTGGGAAACAAACCTAAAAAGATGCGTCACAAAGCAAGCAGCCTTTATTTATTGATCTGTTTTAGTGCATTGGCCTTTTTCTCTTGGCAGAAGCAGCCATGTCCCTCTATGGAGGCTCTGACTCTAAGTTACTTATGCTCTACTTGAGAGGCAAATTGAGCCCATGAACTCATTCTCCTCAGTCTGCACCCATGTGTGGCTCCCTTCTGTGCTGACAACAGGCACCCCGTGGTGGGGACATTTTCTATGCTGGCGAGGGAGTGCATTGTCTCATTTGATACAAAGCAATTGGTCTCTAAAGTGTATTCCCACCATTTCGCCACTCCCATCCTCACCTTCACCACTCATCTTCCCAAGCAGGAGTCTATAGTAGTCAACCACTATTTCCTCTGCACCTGCTCCCTCCCTAAATATTGGCCATCTGGATTCTGCAGTCAGACTCTATTGCAAATACCATCTTCTTCAAGGTCAGCTTATACTGCGGACCTCTGTCCACATTTGACCTCTTCTGGGAATCTTTCTCCCTCAGACTCCAGGTTCCTGACAGGCCTCACACTTTCCTTCTAAGCTTCTTCATGCCTCTGTGCCCTTTGTCCTCCAGTGCCTTAGGTGTAGGTATAGGGCAGTTCCTGCATAAATCAGGAGTGTGCTGTTCACCCTTGTCTATTAACGAGGACTAGAGCTGGTATCTTGGGAAGCTGGGAATAGAGTAGTGCAGCTGTGGTGTGGGCCCAGGCACATGAATGGCAGCAGATGAAGGCTGTCTGTGGAAGACACAGGATGCCAGGTGTGAGCTGCTACCACACACAACCTAGTGAGCAATCAAGTATCGGGGGCAACGTGGTTCCAAGAGCACCATCATAGAGGGATAAAAGTTTTCTATAGCAAAGCCATTGCTTGCATAGGAGTCTGAAAACAAGAGAATCCTTGTCATCTGGAGTCCACAATGTCTAATTTGTGTTCTTCAAACTACACTGTAAGCACAGGCTTAGGTGGTTCCCGCTCTGCTGCTCTGACTTGCTTCTTGTTTTTCAGTATGCCACTTAACCTCAGCCTTCTCATGCATGTAAAGGAAAATATTTGCCTTCTCTTAATTACTTTATGGAGAATATCAACCAAAACAAATATTTTAATACTCTTCTTCAATAAATGGGATTATGATCAGCCTTTATAGCATAAGTACAATACAAATAACTTCATTTTAAAAAGGACGCTAAAAGCATTGAATTAGTTTCTAGCCTGTGAATCTTTTCTTCAAATATCCAAAACATCAGACTGTTCTTTCCTCCCTGGGAATTTTTTCCCCCTTTGGTTCTAATTCCTGTAACTTTCTGTGTGTAGGTGTTAAATAATACAGCCACGTGCTTGAAAGTTGATCTCGGGTCCCTTGACCTTTCCGTCCTTGCCTTTCAATGACACAGGCAATACTGTCCAACAAAGGCAGCATCGATGCTCTCTTCAACGTGACCCCTTCCACTTCACCTCTGGGGGCCTGCTTTGTTTTCACTCCCAAAGAAGGCATCATTGAACCAAGAGGAGTCCAAGCTATCCAGATCTGCTTCAACTCTGCCATCCTAGGGCACTTTGAAGAGGAGTTCCTGATCAATGTCAACGGGTCACCTGAGCCTGTGAAACTGACCATTAGGTGAGGCACATTTATAACTATTGTGGAAGCTAACCAAGGTTTTTACCTACTGCTTTCTTGAACTTAAAAACTAGATCACGTCTTAGATGTCCATAACTGTCTTCATTGTTATGAAGACCTCAGCATAATGGAGTGTGTTAGATTTCCAATGCTTCCCTAATGACCATGCGATCTATTATAATATGGATACAGATACTATATGGAATTCTAGTTTTACTGTAAATTTTAACCTTGTAGAATAAGGATTTAAGCACTAGTTTCTAGTTACTCTCTCTATTTTAGGATTTTAGATAAAAATAAGTTATTATACTAACACACTTGATAAAACTATCTTCTGACTAAGCTTTGGATGTTATCACAGTTTCTCTAAAGCTTTGTCTCTCATTTTCATTTTAGGGAAAATGTTTGAATGATCTTACCTATAATGCCTCCAGCATTGTAAGAGAAAACAGTGTCTAACCCAGGCTAGACGCTTGCAGCTTTTATGGTAGAAGTCTTTTGATGGCTTTTCCAGCTGCTGGTGGTAATTGAAAGTCATTAATAGCAGAGTGTGTCCTCAGGTTTTGAAAAGAAGTTCTCTGTTACCAACCCATTAGGCACATACATGACTTTGATTCCTGGTATGTAAAAAGGCCCTATCTTCAGAATAGAAAAATCATTTCTTCAGTCAGGACACGAAGCTCTGATTCCATTTAAATTCTCAAAGCAACATGTTGTTAATTACCATGGCAGTCTCTTTCATTATGGTTGCTGCTAGCTGGACCCCCTCCTGCAACTGCAAGCTAAGGTATCTCTTGAGGTCTTGGATAACATAGAAAACAGACAGACACATGTAGCCTGAAGGATCCTAGGAAGATTTATTGATTTCATGATACCTACTGGAAATTCAGAGTCTCAAGATTAGCTCAAAGGTGATTGTCATTTATTCTCAAATTCTACCTAAGTATCCCTGTTGTGGGCTGAATTGTGTCTCCTCATCACTGTCCCTCTCTCTCTTTAAAAAAAAAAAAAAGAGGAGGAGGAGATTAGGACACAGACACACATAGAAAAAGGTCAGATGAAAATACAACAGAAGATGTCCATCTACAAATTGACAAGCTGAGGAGGGAGGCCCTCAGGAAAAACAAACAACCCTACTAGCACCCAACCTTCCAACAGTGACATAAATACATTTCTGTAGTTTAAGCTGCACAGTGTATGGTATTTTATTATGGCAGCCCTAGTAAACAAATACAGTCCCTAACAACTAAGGGGAGTGAATGGATGTGTCTCCAGGGTTCTGTAGCATGGCCAAGGCAGCCTGTCACAATTATAATCCTTATTTTTTAAGTCTGAAGGTTTATCTGAAACATTCACAAGATGTTTATAGTCTCTTCTGCAAAAACGTCTGTGTTTGTTATTATATAAAAAAATGGGGTTGTTTTCCATATATTTGAAAAACATTGACTCTTTAAGAAGGCATACCATATTTATCCTATCTCTTGATTGACATCTTTAAGGTATGTGTACTGTATTAGAAGGATGGAAGTACACCTTCACATTATATGAACGTCAACCCACTTCTCATAACTCACATCTCATAACAAGCAATTCATCTGGTCCCTTAAGGGTTCTCCATAAGCTCTAACAGATCACCTCTTAATCCTTTTGAATCAAGTTTTCTGACTTCTTGGCATTAGGAAGTCTTGCTCACAATCATGAGTATCCTCTACAATAGTCAGTACATAAAAAGGGAAGGTAAAACCTTAAAACTCCTCTCTCATTAATATTTAAGAAAAATAACCAATAACCTTATGAATATAGACACAAAACTCCTTGACGAAAATACTATCAACTAGCAAACAAAATCCAGCAGCATGTAAAAAGGACTGCACATCATGACCAAGTATGATTTATCCCAGGAATACAAGACTGGCCCAACTTATGAAAATTAATCAACATTAATGCCATTCAGTATTAATAGAATAAAACAAAAAGACCACACAATTTTCTTAGTAAATACAAAATAATCATTCCCCAAAATCCAATAGCCATTCATGCTTTTGAAAAAAATTAACAAACTGCAATAGAAAGTAATTTCCTCAAGATCAAAGATCTAAATGTAATGGTTAAACCTATAAATCTATTAGAATAAAATATAAACATAAATATGTATGACTTTGAATTAGACAGCAGTTGCTCAAGTAAAGCAACCTAAGAAAAAAAATAGATTAGACTTCATCAAAATGTAAAAAGATTTGTGCTCCAAAGGATGTTATCAGAAAGTAAAAAGAAAACCTACAGAAGGGGAGAAAGTATTTATGATTCATGTCATGTTTGATAAGGAACTTGTATCTAATATATATAAAGAACAGTTACAGCTAAATAATAAAAAGACAGATAACCTAACTCATTGCTAAAGTACTTCTGGGTTCAATTTTAATACCAAAAAACATAGTTTGTAGGCAGATATTTCTCAAAAAAAGATGTACAAGTAACCTATAACCTGAAAACTCTGAACATCATTAATCATCAAGGAAAAGCATATCAAAACTATAATGAGATACCACTTCACACCACCTTGGATGACTATAATAAAACAAAATGGAAAATAATTTTAAAAATATGGAGGAATCAGAATACTCATACAGTGATGGTGGAAATGTAAGATATTATAACCATTTTAGAAAACAGTCTGACACTATTACAAACAAGAAAACATTGAGTTACCATGTGAACCAGCAATTCCACTCCTAGTTATATGTCTAAGAGAAATGAAAGCATATTGTTACAGGGCAGAGACATTCCACAAAACTGAAGCAGCACGGAGGCCCCCTTCAAACTCTGATTCTTGCAGTCATGCCAAAAAGATTTCAGCCATGTTGCTCAGAGTAAGAGGCATGAGTTTATTAGAAGAGTTAGGAAAGAGGAAAAGGGTACACTCTCAAGGGAGAGAGGGACAGCATGCCTCTTCTACCACCAGTTTTATTGGGGGTCTCAGGGAAGTTTCCAGAGTCTTATCCAGGTCCACTCTTGACTTTTGACTGACAGAAGGATAACATCAGACTTTCAAGTCCCCACTGCCTTGACAACTCTAGCTCACTTTAGCCCATGCCAGCTGGTTCTAATTGGAACCTGTTCTTACAGATTGATTCTTTTCTCCTTGAGTTTTGGGGTCTGGTCTGTGTAAGGGTCATAAAAGTTCCCTCTTTCGGGATAACTCGTGTTCTTCCTATTAGCATTTCAGGCCTGCATTGCTCCTGCAGATAACAGATTAGTGTTGCTTGGTGGTTGTAAGGGATAGAGGGTTATAACTAAAGAGCATGGGGTTTCTTTTTTAAGGTAATGAAAATGTTCCAAAACCACGGTGATTGCTCATGTCTGTGAAGATACAAAACACATTGATTTTGGACCCTTTAAATGAGTGAATTGTATTCTTTGTGAATTATATCTTAAGGAAACTGTCCTTTGAAAAATTTTCCAGGAACCTATAATATTGAATAATAGTTCTGTCATCTCCTGGATGAATTTTTAAAACTCTAAAATCTTTTCCTAAAACTCCCAGAATACTAGTACATATCTAGCAATGTCTGAATAGGTTCAGGTAAGAAGTAGGATCTAGCAGTCTTGTTAACTGGTTAGACTAATTAGTGCTGTGGTTACTGTGTGGAAGACATGTCTCTTCTTCTCTCTTGTGGAAATTACCATTTACCCAAATTCACTTGCCACTTGCTGTTTTGTTGTTGTTGTTCATTTTTGCTTTCCTTCAGTGGGAAAGAAAAATCTGACTTTGGAAAAACTGTTTATGAGCCTTTATCCTCCATTTCCAAGAGAAGTACACTCACTAGATTTCCTTTGCCACTTCTCTTCCTTTAGAGCTCTGTGTTTTATGTGCACAAAATTCTTCTAACATTTCAAACCATGAACAGAGTTTTTAAAACCTTGTAGGTATCTAATGTCATGAGTGAATGTCTAGTTAAGAAAGCCGAAACACATGTGTAATAGATCATCTCTTCCATGCCCACATGAACAATGACTTAACTTATGACTTTATCAGAACTTTCTTGGGCCTCATGAAAGTTAACACAGTCAGTTCTAGAATTTTGTTTCTTACTCTTATTGGCAGGTACTCTGTCCTCAATACCACATAATTTTGGCTAGTATGCCTTGAGGGATCAGAACAAATAATATACTTTTGCTGTTTCTATTTGTTCTTCCAGTTACATAATACAGTGTTTTAAGTGGTTAGATGAGTGTCACTTTAAAATTAATGTGATTTTTAAAAAAATTCCCATGAGTAGTTTTGTTGCCTCCTGTTTTTGCATGTGTAATTGTATAAACTTCTAACCATAGCATAGATATGTTTTCTATCAACTTGTGTCTTATGACATATCATAGTAATTCAATCAGTCAATCAGTCTTCATAATTTTGACATCTTTGCATTAATGTATGGCAAAATCTTGGCATAGACTCTTTTTTTCCATTCGTTCAGCATCATCTTACATAATGAAGGGATTCGTTGGTTCACATTCATACATGCATATGTATTGACAGAGTTGATTAAACCAAATTTGGCACAGACTCTCTTAATATTCAGAAGAATATCCCTGTTAGGATTCATGGGACTGTATCTAAATCCCAAGGGTTTTATTCAGTCACAGTTCCCTCCGTTGTAAGTACCTTTAGACAAATGTGATTTATCTCTGGTTTTCTGATTCTGTGTAGCTTAAATATCTGCTTTGTGCAGTTTTGTGAGCTCCTTTCCTTCATTCTTCAACCTTTTGTGCATTTCACACCCTCTGTCATCCATTTGTTACTTTGGCCCCCAAAAGCTTCTTTTCCAAGTCAAGTATATTAACCTCTAGGCTTATTTGACTTTATTCCCCACTCCCAATTCTGTGTTGAGTCATCGGCCCTTCCCTTTGAAGCCACTTCAGATTGTTAGCATGAAATGGAGCAGATGGTAGTGAGAATATCCTTTAGACTTGGCACTTGCTGCGTTGGGTTCTTAGCCATGGTCACTCTTCCCAGGCTTACAACAACCTCTCACCACATTATGGTGAGAATGGGAGCAGTCATACATTTCACTGAGGGACTGTACATTCTGCCTGGTGTGCCATGCCCATGTGACCAACATCTGGACCTTGGAGAATTAGGGGATTCACACTCTAGGGTGCTTTCTAGCATCAGTGTGTCTATGACATTTCATGGCTAGAAGACCTTTCCATTCTTACCTTTGAGCTAAAGATTTGAAAAGATGAACATTGTGGAGAAAAATGATTATTACTCTGAAAGAAACAAGAATAAATACCCAATTTGTTAGTTTTCTTTTTGCTGCTACAACAGATTAGCACAAATTTGGTAGGTGAAAACAGCACAGATTTGTTCTTTTATAACACTGAAGGCTGTAGAAGTACAATGCAGGTCTTCGTGGGCTAAGATTCAGGTGTCAGCAGGGTTGTTTCTCTCTGGAAGCTCTAAGGGAGAATCCCTTCCCAAAGCTTTTCTGGCATCTTGAGGCTGTCCACTCTCCTTGGCTCCTGGTCCCTTCTGTCATCAAAGCCAGAGCAGCCAATTGAGTTCTCACAGTGATCCCCTTTTCTGTCCACCTCTGTTCTTGTGGTTACACTGGGCTTTCCAGGAGAGTGCAGGATAATGCACCTTAAAGTCAGTTTATTAGCACCTGTAATCCCGTCTACTACCTCAACTCCCCTTTTCCACATAACCTAACATGGTCATAGCTTCGGGGGATTAGAACACATATTTTGGGGAACTATTATTCTGCCTGCCACCTGATATAAGCTAGAAATTTCAGAGTCTCTCTATTACTTACTTTAAGCTAGAATATCTCTCCTATATCATGAACTCTTGCTCTGAGACAGAAAAATGAGCATTTGGATAAACGGGTCCTTCACCTTGTCTAGTGCTCTCTTTTCTGCTGGAGTAAGAGAAACTGGGGCCAAAAGAGGTAAAGTGACTGGCCAAGATCACAGTAAAGTGTAGTAAGAATGAAATTCAGACAGTTTATCAAGCATGGATCAGGGATTAGTGGTATCCTTAGTGGTATCATCAACCCTTATTATATGGTGAGCCTATAATTTATACTTCTTGATGACTTAATCACCTTACGTGATATGCATCTCATACAAATCAGCCTCATTCTGTCCTATTGGCTGGGTAGTCTATCTACTCTGCCTCTACCTCATTCACTGTTAGGAATGGGATCATAAATTAACCCATGGTTTGAGTCTTGAAAAATAATTTTAAGGCCAGAGTCACAAACCATCATCTCATCACTTCCTGGATTCTATAATTCATTTAATGCCAAGTTATGGTTTTTAGTCTTGCCCTATCCTTAGTTCCTAATCATTACTTTGAATTCACTGGATGTTCTCCCTCACCTCCCCTCACTTGCAGGGGCTGTGTCATTGGACCTACCTTCCATTTTAATGTTCCTGCTCTGCACTTTGGGGATATTTCCTATGGTGAGTAATTTTCCATTTTAAATTTAGAAATTAGAATTTCTGCTGTCCCTGCATGAGAGGAGGAAGGCTTACAAAGCACCTCTCTTACCATATTTTTATAGGCAATGGCAAGAAGTTCTGGAATCAATCCTTCCTTCCTCTGTGGCAGTGGCATTCTGGTGCCACTTTTGTATGAAAGTGGTAGCTGTGGGCTGGACTGGTGACTGAGCAGTAGAGCGCTTTCTTGGCATGCACAAGGACCCAGTTTGATCCCCAGCACCACATACAACCAAGTGGAGGAAAACAAAAACCAGATGGGAAAAAAATTAACTTTCTCTTTCTCTCTCAATCTTTAAGAAAAAAGAAAGAAAGAAAGAAAAAAGTGGTAGCTGTATTCTGGGCATTGAGAGCTATCAGGCCATGTCTGTCTTCCCCTTCTAGCAGTGAGAGGACAGAAAACCCCTGCCCTCAATTTCTGAACAGCCTGAACTCCATTTAAATGCAGTCTCTGACTTGCCAGCTGGACAGCAGCCTCTTCACGCAGAGACTCTCAGGTTCAAGATCACCTGAGTGTGTTTTGATTCAGGTGTCCTATCAGTCCAAGTTGAAGGCTGTTCTATAATTTTGTTATTTCTCACTCAGTTGCCTCCCTTAGATGTTTCTTCATAAGCTTCCCTACTAATGAAAATGATAATAACAGCAGCAGCAGTAGCAGAAGCTCAACTTACTTGGTTTTCTTGAGCTTTAGTCACTGCTAAGTGGATTACATGCAGTATGGCATTTAAACCTTTTAAAATCGTGTGTGGAGCTATTACTTAATATCTTCAATTAAGAGCAAGAAGCACTGAGCCTTGAAACAAAGAACTTCCTGAGGTCACACAGCAGGAGCAGAACTCATATTTCAGTTGAGATCTGTCTAAATTCATGCACCACCACGAGGGATGATGTTGCCCCCAAAGAGACAAAAATTGGTTCTTGAGTGGTTAAAGAGAAAAAAAAAAGATAGATCCCCATACGACCCTACTATTCCACTCCTGGGAATCTTTCCAGGGGATTTAGAATCAGCACATTATAGTGACACAGCAATATCTATGTTCATAGCAGCTCAGTTTGCTATTGCTAGACTATGGAAACAACCCAGATGTCTCTCACTGGATGAATGGATCCAAAAACTGTGGTACATTTATACCATGGAATTTTACACAGCAATTAGAAACAATGATATTGCAGCCTTTGAAGGTAAATGGATGGCTATGGAAGAAATTATGCTGAGTAAAATCAGCTTAACCCAGAGAACTAATGGTCGATTGTCTCCACTCATCTATGGAGGTTGGGACTAGACCCTGGCCAGTGAGAAAGTTGGTCT
>PVKS010027105.1:0-27878 GCA_004027875.1 Aplodontia rufa | reverse complement strand
AAGATACCCAGGAGTGGAATAGCAGGGTCATATGGTGGATTCATCCCTAATTTTTTAAGGATTCTCCATACTGCTTTCCAGAGGGGCTGTACCAGTCTGCAGCCCCACCAACAGTGTGTTAGTGTGCCTATCTCTCCACAGCCTCTCCAGCATCTATTGTTGTTTATTTTCTTCATCTTTGCCATTCTGATTGGTGTAAGGTGATATCTTAATGTGGTTTTCATTTGCATTTCTCTGATTACTAGAGATTTAGAGCACTTTCTCATGTATTCTTTGGCTTGATCAATGTCCTCTGGTGAGAAGTCTCTATTTAGCTCTTTGGCCCATTTATCAATTGGGCTGTTGTTTTCGTAGTTGACATTTTTGAGGATTTTATAGATTCTTGATATGAGACCCTTGTCTGAGGAATCATAGTCCATGATTTTCTCCATTTCTGTAGGAAACCTCTTGACTCTTGATTGTTTCCTTGGCAGTACAAAAGCTTTTTAGCTTTATGGCATCCCATTCACTGATTTTTGACTTTACTTCCTTCGCTTTCGTAGACCTGTTGAGAAAGTCTTTGCCTACTCCCAAATGTTGAAGTGTTGGACCAATTTTGTCTTCTATCAGTTGCAACATAGCTGGTTTAATACCTAGCTCCTTGATCCATTTTGATTTGATTCTTGTGCAAGGAGAAAGATATGGGTCTCATTTCAACTTTCTGCAGGTGGAAGACCAGTTTGTCCAGCACCATTTGTCCATGTAATATTTTGTCCCACTTTGTCAAAAATCAGATGTTTAAAGATTTGAGGATTGGTTTCGGGGTCTTCTATTCTATTCCATTGGTCTTCTTCCCTGTCTTGATACCAGTACCATGCTGTGAAGACTTCACTTTTAGCCACCATCTTGGAGCTACTTTTGAAAAGTGCTCTTAGTGCCACCATATTTTAAAATCTATAGACTTTTGAATGTTATCTCATAGCTATTTTTATTTTCAGTTTGGGATTTCTGGTAGATTTCCTTTCAAGAATGAAAACATCCTGAGGCTGGAGTGGTGGCTCAGCAGTAGAGATCTTATACGGCATACACCAGAACTCATGTTCAAACCTCAGCACCATGTACACAAGTAATCATCATCAGGAAAAAAAAAAAGAGTGAGAGAAATAAAATTAACTCTCTCTCTCTCTTTCTTCTCTCTCTTAAAAAAAGAAAAAAAGAATGAATTCACCCCCACTGATGATACACTAATTTTGGCAGGGTTGTGTTTAAAAGCAAGAATCACAGTTTACAGATTTTCTAGTAAGAGCTAGGCGATAGTCATAACTTCATTCCCTTTCGTTTCCTGAGTTATCACCCTCTGTAACTCTGTCCAGAGTATCGCTGGACCCAAAATTTGAGTCTCTAAAAAGAATAATGTTTAGAACGTTGTAAGCAAGATGAAGGTAAAAGCAAATTTGGTTGTAAAAATCTCCACTTGCACTTAATAATTTAAAACTTAAAAGTTCAACTCAATCCAAGCCTTCTTCTGAATGCTTCCTGCAGCCATGGAAGGTTGGCCCCAGAATAGTGTAAAACTGGAAGAAATGACAAAGGCCTGAAAGCTCCCTTTCCTGTCACCGTCTACCCTATTGTTTAATGGTCTCAACTGCTTCAGAATAATGGAGGGGGGACAGTTCAAAATTTAAAGTTTCTCTAAATTAGTTTTCCCTAGAACAAAAGCTCAAAATAAGTGCCTCTGGAATTCTCACTTGTAAAGCAATGATTGATTTCAAGACTTTGCTCAACAGGGTGCAGAAAAATGTGAAATCCATTGGGTGTGCTCTCTATCCTTGGTGGGTTTCCCTGGCTCCCTGCAGTTACCTCTCCTCTCTGTCTTCCCTCCATTCCCTTCATACCTTCCTCTTTCCGCATGCAGCTGCTGAAACTGTCGTTGTTTATAGAGTGTGCCCCTGCTCTCTCCTCCAATGGAACATCGGATGGCAAGCAGTAGAAAAGAGAAGTGAGTGCATGGCAAATCCCCTCTACCAGTTGAATGTGTGTCCAGCCCAGCGTCTTATCACAGGACTGATGCATAACCATTCTACTTATAAGCCCATTTCTATTGTGCTTGATGCCAGAAAAATACTGCCACACAGAATTGAAAAGCATTAATACTTGGTGCCATCCACTGCAGTGGGGAGAGAGCAAAACAAATTTAGCTACCTGGAGAAGTGCTACTTTTGAAATCAACATTGACTATTTGATCATTTTTAATAGTACCATTTGTAATAACAGAATCTTTCTCAAGGTAGCATTTGAGAGAGCACCCACCAATCATTTAGAAATGGCATAAAGAAAAACAATTTGCTTTAGAATTGTGTCAAAAGCGATATGGCAAATGGTCAGCAGACTACATTCTACCTGATATACCTCTCTTCTCTATTTCTTCAAATTTCATTCTATTCCCAAAATAGGAGTTCCACTCCTTGGAATAACTCCATTCCAACATACATTTAATTCATTCAGGATTTCAAATTTCACTAAAGATTTTTTTCAAGCACTGTAATTCAATATGGTCAGCACAGTAATTTATGTTATACTCATACCTCTCATGTTTTACATTCTATGGTTATTAAATATACGCTACAGCTGTACCAAGTGTGCAATGGAAAGGAAAGATACATTGTGGTTGAATCTCCAAAGTAAAGTCAATATTGCTAGTCTCATGGAAGAGATTGAAAGGAATTCATTAACGTGGCATGGATCTTTTTTCCCTCTCTCTGTTTTGCAAGACCCACAGGGGTTTTCACTGTCCATAATGAAGTTATCATAAATGGGAAGAACTAAATCCTTAGTGTATGATGTGTTTTTCCTGACAACTCTCACCAGGTCTTGGTTGAACAATGGTCTCTAGTATATGATTGAAGCTGTTGGTCTAAACTACAGTGAAGTCTCCCTAGGATGACAATTGCCCCTAAGTAGAGGCCTCTCTTTGTTCCCAGGATGACATGTCTTATTGATTTATACTCTGTTTCTCATAAGTACCTAAAATTAGTTTATTTTCCTATTCTAAAAAAACATGAAGTTGAGTACTTCATAAAGAAAAGGATATTTAGATCTCAAGTTTTCAGGTTCAGAATCCAAGACTGAGTGGACCTATCTATTTGGTGTCTGATTAGGCTCCCTTGGTTGGAACACAGCATGACAGAGGAATAAAAGGGGAAACAGTTGCATGCAGAAATCAAAATCATGGAGTGTCCTCACTTTATGGCCACCCACTCTTATGACAACTAACACATTTCCTAAGACTAATGCTAATATCTTCTGAGGGACATATCTCCCAATGGTCTAACCACCTCTCACTAGGCTCCATCTCTTAAGGTTCTGCTATTTTACCACTGCCACACTGGAGACCAAGATAGCAGCTGATGGACCTTTGAAGGACACAAGAGAACCATGTCCAAACCACACCAATGCTCGTTCACTATCCAAAGGACATAAAGACTGGAAGTGCTGGGACACATTCAGAGAATGTCCCCTGTGATCCCCAAAAGGATGGGGGAAGTTAAAATGTAGGCAGAAACCTAATCATAACTGCTCTTAGACTATGCTGCAGTTCTAGACCTTTACTCAACAAAAAGTGGGAATGGGAAGGGATAAAGAGGAAACTGATGCAGCTAGTGAAGCTTTTCTCTTGTGCTTCGATAACATTCTTCTGAGGACAGTATTTAAGTGTAGAAGATGCATGGTGTGCAAAGAGAGTGTCCATAAGCTACTCTTTGGTCAGTTATTATATTAATATAGGCAAGAAAAATTGAGGAGTTGTTGAGATCTCAGCGCAAACATTTTAGAAATATTAATCATACATGCTAAATGGACTACCCATAGGGTATGCAGATTAAATATCATTTCTAGGTTTGTTACATGTTTCCAGATGGGATTAACATTTTAATCAGTGGGCAAAGTAAAATGCGTTGCCTTTGCCAATGTGGGTGGACATTCTCCAATCTATTGAGGGGGCTGCAAACAAAAGACAGAGGGAAGAAAGATTTACATATTTTTGTGTCCTGCCTCCTTCTTGAGCTGGGAGATTTTATTTCAACTTCTCTTGCCCTCAAACTGGAATTTACACCATCAGTTCCCATGGTTCTCAAGTTTTCAAAATCAGATTGAATTATTCCAATCTTTCTTTTTGGTTTGATTGATTTTCTTTAGGGATTCTCCAGTGTAAGTTGCAGGTAATAATTCAGTTAGTCATTTCCTCTTCATAGTCTGTATTATATATTTTTATATATTAAAAGCTAATAAAAATAGTAATGAGGGAGGAAGGAAGAAAGTAAACTTGTTCACAAGAAATTTGCAGATACAGTTGATAGGTGGTGCTGATCAGACGAAGTGGGAGAGTCAAATGTGGCTCCAATTGTCCTCTGCTTGCACAATGAACTTCAAACACGAAAGAACAGATACCCTGGTCACTGGCACCACCCCCACTAAAGTGTGAGGACATACTAATAGCTAAATAAAGCTCTTAAACTCGCTTAACATTTTCACTTTGCATTGTCTCTATGGCAACCTGACTCCTAAGCACACTTGAGCCTTCCTACCTCCACCAGGAGTGACCTCTTCTAGTTCCTCACACACCTTCATGATCTCGCCCAAGGGCTCAGTGAATGAGTGAACCTTTCTCCTGACCCATGCTTGCTGCTTTTCCTGTCTTGTTGTTCTGTTTCCCCAGGCTTAACACTTCTCTGGATGAGCAGAGATGAATCATTTCCAGATCCTCACTTTTCTGTTTTTGTAATCTCAGAATTTTGGCCTGGATAGTTGTAGAATTTCTGATGGCTCCCTCATTCTTGGCTATCTATCTCAGAGTGGAGCGGGATTAGGCAACATTTGAATCATTCTATTGTTGGTATGAGAAGTATAATTAAGTCTTTACACTTTAATAGGCTTTTCCTACAAATGATCACAGCCTTCTCTTCCCAATTTTCACCTCAAGCAGGAAAGAGCTTGAAAAATGACATTTTTTTAAAAAAGTGAGTTGAAAACAATATAAAAATAGGAAGCCTAACATTTTTAAACACCCTGACCAGAATAGGACAAAAATGTTTCCTCTTCCCTAGAAATGTATCCTAAAATAGTTCACAGAAAGAATGCGAGGCTAACGTTGAAGTGTGGAGTGGCTGGAACTTTACTGGAGATGATGGAGTGGGAGAAATTATCCATAGGGTGCTAGACCAGGAACTACAGTGAAAAGCAGAGGGAAGCATAGAGAATGACTGCGGATTGTGAACAGCACTTTCCTGCTGAATACATCCAGGCCATTGTACCACCAGATCTGAAGTGTGTCAAATGCTGACTGAAAGCCAATAAAACTCATCCAACTAAAAGCTTTCATCTGTGACAGAGGGGTTCATCAAAAAGGAGATCTTGCAGTAATAACATAATTATAGCGATCTTATGACTGATGGGTGGGAGTCTCATGACAGCGGCTTTCCTTCCTGAAGCCTTCTGACAGGGAGAACTTGGTACCGTTTAAGTCTTTGTTAGGTGACTATGGAACAAATCAAGTGAATTGTCATTTATCTTTTATACAGAGGGACCAACTTCTGAAGACGCTGTTCTGCTGACAGACACAATAATGAAAAAGCACAGTGGGCAGAGAGTGAGTGTATAAGAGAGGGAACAGACCGAGGAATGTGGGACAGTGAGCTAATGGCCCTCAAACTTAGAATCCAGCAAAGGTTCATTGGTTACCAGGTATTTTAGCCAGCTCTCAGTTTATGGCATAAATGCCAAAAACATATTTGATTAGAAAATGAAGCTAAGCAAAACTGAAGAGAGACATGCTCTTAAATGGGTTAATATGTACCAATTCACAGCTTCCTAAATAAATATATTCTTTGTGTATTTTAGTTGAGGTCATTAATGAATATGACACATTTCTGACCTTAGCAGCAAAAGATAATTGTTCCTGAATTCCTTACTTAGCTGTTTGTCTTTACCTTTATGTCCCTGCTAGGAATCCAGTTTCTTTCTAGATTTTTCCCTGTGGTTAGCTTCACAGACTATGGTTTATGGCTAAAGTGAGTCATATCTGATGAATTACTCATCAATGTTTCTTACTTGTGGGCATTTTCATTCAGTCAAATTTTTGCCAGCTAGTTTGGATTTGTAAGGACATTCTTTTTGGACTCATTTCACTCCCCCACCCCCAAATCCCTATTACTATAAACTATTGGTAATACAAAACCATTTGGCTGTTTTGTGTAAGACTATAGAACATTAACATCTGCTCTGATTTAAATAATTAGAACATAAGAGCTACAAATAAGAGAAATTTGAAGAACATGAAAAGTCTGTTGTCCTCGTTCTTTTCAATCAGATGCATAATCCCCACTCCACATACTCTCTTAGGATTTCATTTCACTTCTTGAGACTGCTCACTAGCTTGGCTCTGGTCTGAGCTTGTTATGATTTGGATATAGAGTAGCACCCAACTCAAAATCTTATGTGTGGAAGGCTTAGTCCTCAGTACAGCAATGTCCAGCCTTGGGACTTTTGGAACTGATTGGACCATGAGGGCTCTGATCCCAACAGTGGATTAATACTTTGATGGCATTATTGGGAGGTTTAACCTAGGTGAAAGAATGGGTCTTTGGGGACTTAATTCTATCCCCTGCCCCACCTTTTCCCCAGCCCTCTCCTCTCTCTGTCTTCTGCTTTCCATAAGCTGAGCAGATTTCTTCCTCCACTCCATTCTGACATTATGTTCTGCTTAATTTCTGGCCCAAGCAATGGAGCTGGTCAACCATGGATTGAAACCTCTGAAACCATGAGCCAATATAAATCTTTCCTCTCTTTCGTTATTCATGTCAGGCATTTTAGTCACAACAATGTAAGGCTAGCCAATACAGAGCTCAAAACAGCTGTGAAGACTAAAAAAGGGATAGCGACCAATTTGTTGAAAAAGAGCCTGTGGTCATAGATCAATATAGGCTTCAAATCAACCATGAACAAAGGGAGAATAAATCTGCCTGAAACCTGTTGACTAAGATGGAAGTGGGAGGAAGGTATTGAACTCAGTGGGCCAGAGAGATGGAGAGGGTGGGTGGACTGACCAGCCCCACTGGGGATCCTCAAATGCCATCATGGGTAAGTCCTGCTCCATCCCTCAGTTATCATCCCTGAGTGGGGATGATAAGTCTGGTGCAGCCAACTATAGTTTTTAAGACCTGAAGATAAAATATCAGGCCCAGCTTGAAGTTTTTCTTACCTTTACTGGTTTTAGAGTTTCTTAAATGTGCCACTTCAAGGATTATGACACTGTGCTGAGCTGTTATTTACAAAGAATTTTTATTGTGGGTGTTTGTTTTGTTTTTAATCATCATCAAGACATCACAACACCCTGGTAGTAAAAAAATAAAGCTAAGAGTGCAAGGCTGAGCTTCAATCACGAGGCATCAAACAAAGCCAATCAAGCATTTATTATGTGTCCTATCAACACACATGTTGATAGGACAGCATGTAACAGGGCTTCGTGCTTGTCATTAATATAAACAGCCAACTGTTTATAAGCTGGGGGGAAATGATCTTGATTCAATCTAATTTTCGGAAAAGATTTCAAAGCCAGTTCTTGATTTTCCAAATGAGAACAACCATTTCTAATTTGATTTGTCTGAAAACGAGCAGGACTGACTGGCATGCTATCAGCAAACATAGGGCAACAATGCCCTGTGTGTCAAAGCTATTTTCCTGATTCACAAACTCAGGGAGAGTAGGGGATCAAATTAAGGTTCTGTTTCATATTTGTGGGAAGACAGACTCCATCACATTTGCAGTTTTTTATTCAACACATATCCATGAAGCGGTTCTTATGATGCCAGATTGGATCCTCTTGGGTCAGGTACACTTTAGGAGGGAGCCAGTCTCAGACTTTGTCCACATGAAGCATGCACAGCCATAGAATGAAGTTTTTAAAACATGTCACTGCAAGTGTGATCAAGTGCCATGAAGGTGACACACATGTTGACAGGACAGCATGTAACAGGGCTTCGTGCTTGTCATTAATATAAACAGCCAACTGTTTCTGCCAAAGGAAGCTCTCAAGCATGGAGGTCATGCTGCTTGGGGTTTTATGCAAGGGATATCCAAGAAAGAAGCATCCTTAGTAATTCAGGGAAGGCTCCCCCAAAGGACAAATCTCACAGGGAGGCCAGAAGATGGTCTTCTGCAGAGCCCTCTCCTTTTCTCCCAGCAGCTGCCTACACACAGGACCAGTGAACAGAGCTCACCAAGAGCCACATGCTGCCTGTGGCCTCAGAAGTCCTCCTCTGCTTTTGCCTCTTCTTTGTTTGCCTTCCCAAACCTTCTAGGTCTTAGTTTCAGCTAATCGGCTTTGGATTCAGTTTTGGCTCCACATCTGTTGATGTCATGCTTTGGGTCCTGTTTTTGTGCCTGCTTCCCGTGCACTAGAGAAGAACATAATCCATCCAAGTTTTCAGCTTTTGCGCATGTGATGACTTTGAATTTGAGACAAAACCCAGATAAGAACCTTCGGAGTTGGTGGGTGGTGGGTGGGAGAGAATGAAAAATGGACCCAAGATTAAGTTAAACCTCTTAGTTTTAAATTAGAAGATAAGACTGAAACTTTGTTCTAAGCAGTCTTTAATTTCTGTTACCAAATATTACACAAAGCTCTTCGGAAATATGAATCAAGATGCTAAAAAATAATAATAATCCTTTTGACATATCACGTTCACTTCTAGAAATCTATCTTTAGTAAAAAAATCTGAAATTGGACTAAGATATGAATACTGAACACTATTATTTCTAACAAAACAAAATGGGGTCTAAATTATGGGAACATGGAAGAAAATTATGCCATATACACATGATTTGCTATTTTGCCACTATTGATGAGGATGCTTATGGTAAGGAGGAAAATTGCTTATGATATCAAATTGAATGAACAAAATGCAAATTTATACATAAGAATCAGGTAGAATACAGTAACAAATATATGTGTATAGAAAAGAGACTAATTTGCTTAACAGTGCCTCTCTCTGGGTGATAGAATTATGTTGATTTTTATTTACATAGTATGATGGTTTGGACATGAAGTGTCCAGAAAACTCATGCGGGAGACAATGCAGAAATGTTTAGAAGGGGAAATAATTAGATTATGAGAGCTGCACACTAATCAATGGATCAATTCATTTGATGGGTTGATGATTTGAAAGGATTACTATACTATACACACTACTGTAGGCATATAGTGACTGGAACAAGTAGGTCACTGGGAGTATGCCTTTGGGTTTATATTTTTTTTTCTGGTTTTGCATTCATCTCTCTGCTTCTTGACTGCCATGAACTAAGAAATTTTCTTTCACCACATCCTTCCACCATGATGGTCTGCCTGACCTAAGACCCAGAGCAATGGAGTCAATCATCCATGAACTGAAACCTCTGATACTGTGAACCAAACTAAATCTTCCCTTCTCTTAGCTGTTCTTGTCAGATATTTTGGTCACACCAAAAAGAAAATCTGACTTGCATACATCGTTAACATTTTTCCAACATGTTTCCAACATATTCAATATGAAGCATAGAGTTGTGTTTGTTTGTCTGTTTTGTAGTCCTGGAAATAGAAATCAGGGCTTCATTCATGAAAGTCAAGTGCTCTAACACTGAGCAACACTCCATCTCTGATAAGTGTAAATTTTACCATAAGCTCTTTAGTTAAACAGTTTTCCAAATATTAATTCATTCAAAAGCTTTCATTACAAATACATTCAGGATTAATAAATGCTATTAGTGAATTAATATATATGTTCAGAATTAATAAGTGCTATTAGTGAATTAGTATAGATTATTATTAAGAGAAAAAATAACAGCAGTTTATCCAGGTAGAGATAAAGGAACTGGGTAAACCCAAGATTACTATTTTTCAAATGGCTTATACCCTTGAAAATTTTCAGAATTACTTCTTTTCTTGACTGCAAACTTCAGTCATATGTCTTTTCCACACAAGTAGGCAAAAATAGCAAGTTATTACATCAATAAGGTCCAAAGAAGGTAGAGGTGGTAATGGTGATTATAAAGATTTTGCTTTCCTTTCTCCTTCAAATTGCTTTGTTTTGGCCCACAAGGAAAAGAACTTTCCATTCCTCATGTAGAGTTTTTGTTTTTGCAGTGCTTGGGATCAAACCCATGGTCTTGGGCATGCCGATCAAGCACCTTACCACTGAACTATAAGCTCAACCTTACAAAGTACTTTTTGAAATTCACTTTAATATAGAATAACTATTCTTATCTCTGAAAATATACTATGAACTTATTGGTTGTTGAATAAAAAATTGGAAAAGCAGTAAGAAAGTATGGAGGGCAAAAACCACCAATTGTCCTAGAGAATGAAGCAAAATTTCAACTTAATAATGAGTATATTAGAAAAGTCAATATTATTTATAAAATGGAAGAAACATAACACTTGTATGTTTTATGTTGAAGGATGACATTTTAAAATTAAAGTTAAATTAATCTATTTCTTTTTACCTCATTAAAAATGAGACTGAGTCAGAGAAGAGGTGAAGGAAAAAGTTAGGAAAGTAGCTAGCACAGGAGACATAGATGGAAGGCTGAGAGGAAGCGATGCATTCAGTAAATTCCAGAAATGGTGATTGAACTGGGTGTGGCTTAAAATGAAGAGGCACCAGTGAGAAACTGGGAAACAAACCTGATCAAAGCTGATCATATCAGTTTTGAGAACTTTTTGCACAAAAGTTTTTATTCACTTAGGAGAATACAAGATAAAATCCTCTGAAAGCAGAGGGCTGAGTTCTGGGAAGCACTAGATCCCTGTGCAGGACCCTCAGCTGTGTTCTTCATCCAGGAAGAAGAGCCTAAGCCAGATGCCAGACACTGCAGTTACTGAGTGCCACAGGACGAGTGGGACTTCATCCTTTGCTGCCAATTTTCTTGCTAAAAGCAAAGACTCTGCCCCAACGCTCTTACATTACAAGAGATACCCAGGAGAGATTCTGTTGGCAATTAGCTAATGACACAGGGGCCCATTTCTGAAACACCTCATTGCTCTTTAACACCTAGTAAGTAGTGCTGCTCACGGAACTGCTCAGCCTTGTGTGTATGAGTGTGGGTCGATTTTTCTTTCCTTCAATTTTATGTGACAGTCATTCAGGACCCTAGGAAAAAAATGGATGTATAATAAAAATGAATAAAAGCTGATGGTGTAGTGCTTTCCAGAAGAGAAGGAAAACGAGTGTGAATGGCACAGTGGCTGACTATACATCATTGACTTTCTCTAGGCCTGACTATAAAGCATCTTTCAGTATAAAGTGTGGATAATGACGTCTGCCCCCTGCCTGACTCACACAGATGTGTCAGGGACAGAGGAACTAATATGACCCTGACTCCATCAGTCATCTCTCCACTCACTTCCCCTCTGACATGAGCATTGTGGTCTGTGGCTTCTTGTCTATAAAATAGCTCTCTGAAACAACATGTCTTCAAATTCAGGAGTTATCATTGCTGTTGCTATTTGAGGAAAAGGAGCAAAAGAATAGAAACTTATTCAGCTCGTTAGTTGGAAGTAGTGCACAGCAAAAAGGCACCTGAGTCGATTTCATCTTTCATTTATCCCCATTCCTGCAAAGTAACTTGAATATTCATTTGATAAGACAGCATCAGGTGGGATGAGCAGGACAAGCAGGCTCTGTGTACAACATGGGGGTTGGGGGCACAGAACCTGGTGAAGACTTTAGACTACAGACTTAAATAAAAATATCCATAATCTGTGAACCAATAATCTATATTTTCAGTACTCTATTTATATTTCAGAAAATGCTTTTACATTGTAGTTATATTTTAAGTCATTTTTCAGCAGCAGAAATTTAGACAACTTGAATATTAATATAGTAGTTTCTTACATGAACAATGGTGAATAGATTTAATGTTTAAGTATAATTTATAAAAATAGATTGAAAAGTTTAAAGACATTGAAAATATTTTAAGGGAAGTATTAATATTAAAATCAAAATACAAAATTGTCAGTAAAATAAGGTCTATGCTATATAGAAAGGTACTTTCAAAATGTGAAAATATAATGCATTGGATAAGAACAGAGTTTCCCTCTTTTTCTGGTTGATGATCTATTTTGTATATTTTGCATTTTATTAAGGAATATAGAGATGGGTTGGGGCTTAGTGATATAGCACTTGCCTAGTTTGCACCAGGCTGTGGTTCAATCCCTAGCCAAAAAAAAAAAAAATATATATATACACACACACACACACACACACACACACATACACCTATATATACACACATGGTGGTGAGGAAGAGAGAAAGAGAAAATTGCTGTATATTTCTTTTTTTTTTTTTGACTCAGGACCTGGCACATGCTAAGCAAAAAATAAATGTAAATGTTTAATCCTATTGTCAATTAGATCTAAAAATAACAAATGATGATAAGAAGTGATTAGAAAGGGAAATGTTGGAACTGAGTTAAAGCTTGATACACTCCAAGCATTTACAAGTATGTCACTATATATATTATAGCAACCATAGTTGTTAAAAACATTTTAAAAACATTCAAAGAAGTATTTTGTAATAACCTCAAGTAATGTTTCTTTCGGATAAGTAACACTGATCACCTCAAAAATAAAGTCATAACACCAATTTAAGGTAACGCCATTTTCTGAAAGGATAGCTAATGTCATGGTATTAAGAAGTGGGGCCTTACAGGAGCTGAGGTCATAGGATTAACACGCTTATCAAACAGGCCCAAGAAAGCTTGTGGGCCCTTCCATGGTATGGTGTGAGGACATAGCGAGATGTCTACTGTCAGCAAGAGGCTCCTTCCAGGTCCCTACCGTGCTGGCATTCTGACCTTTAATTTCCTGTTTCTCAGAACTGTGGGATATAAATCACTGTTGCTTAAAAGCCATCTGGTTTACAGTATTTTGTTTCAGTTTCCCAAGTGGATTAAGGCAATGACCATTCCACTGTTAGCTTATTTATTTATTTTTTCACTTTAAGTCACATTATTCTTCATATGACCTTGAACTGTTTAATCTCAATTTTCCCAAAGAAAGGAAGGAAGCAACTGCTCAGGAGGCTAATAACTTAGAAATAGTTTTTCCAGAGTGTGAGGAGCACATAGCACACAGCAGGTGATGTGAATGTCAGACTGGTCAAATGGCAGTGGAAGACAGCAGGAATGTGGAGAGGGATGACGTGCTGTTAGCTGCTTTTTCAAATGATTCCTTCCATCAAGGGAAAGTATCATTTATCACAGAACATACTCTCAGAGATGAAACATGATCCTGGGGACAAGCTGAAGAGATTATAGGCTTCACTAGACAGTAGGGAGTTTTGAGTGAGCAATTTTCATGAGCTTCTGGGTCACAGGAAGTTAAGACAGAGGTTGCTGTCACTAGATTGTGTATGTGTATGTGTGCGCATGAAGATGTGAATACATGTGCTCTTATGTGTGCACATGAACTTACTTCTTAGCAAGAGCATTTTCTTGACTGCAGAGTCACAAAAAATAAATAACCATACTTCAGTGATTTGCATGACAGCAGAGATATAAATAAAAAAATGAAAAACTTCATAAAACCTGCTGTTGTTACTTATTTGTATGCCTACTTTACCTGCGTCCACAGTGTGACATAATTTTTTAAACACCTTATTTTAAAGGAATCCATCATTTGATCAAGTCTGGTTTGGAGCTGTCACTAAGTTTCCTCAAGTGAATGAGATGAATAAAATTATAATGTATTTACTCCAAACCTAGTTTATGATTTATATAATTCAGCAGCAAACTAAGATTCAGATTCAGAAAAGAGCATAAGCTTCTTCCAATCTACTTTTATTTCTTGGAAACTGTATGCAATCTCATTAGTTAACTATGTAATGGGGTAAATAAATAGTGGCTTTCATGCCAAATTCAGATGAATGGATTGGTAGATGTTTAGCTTAGTAGCTCCAGTGAATTGTTAACTGCTTGGTGCCTTGTACTGAACACATTGCAGACAGATTTAATCTTTACATTAACACATTGAAGTATTACTATAATTTTCCTCAATTTACATGTGAGGGTACCAATGCTCGGTAAATTTCCCAAAGTCCTCTAGCTGAGTGAGCACTGAAGTAGGGATTAAAAATCTAGGCAGTCATACTCTACACCGTTCAGAAACAGCTGGTGTTGCCATGAACACTGGATTGTGGATACAGTTAGGTTTCCCTCTAGAGAAAGTGGAAAGCTATTTTGCAATTTCAACCATGGGCCTGGGACTACCATTTTCTGTGCTTAGCAGTGGTTACCACCTATCTAATTCCTTGTTTTCAATGATTTGGAGACAAAGGCACATGAGTGAGTTGACACGGTCAATTAGCTCCAAAGCCAATTCCATAACTATAGTCTTGCTATTAGACACTTGCTTTTTTCTCCTACTCCAGTGAAGACAAAGTAAAGTAGAATGAACCTTTCCTTTTGCTTTTCTTTAAATTGAAAAAATCATCTTTTTAATAACTACAATGAAGTGAGCGAGACTAGGAAACTGCCAAACAATCGTGTTACTCTCTCTGCCTCTTGAGAGGAAGTGTGACACTCAGGAAAGGACAGCTCAAAGGCGGCACCATTTCTCATGGACTGCAAAGTATGAAATTAATCATGCTGAGGAAACCATCAGGGCAATACATTTCTTATATTATGCATATAATAATCCACATTACAGGTACTGTACACACACTTCAATGGGCCATTTACTTTCTGATTGTTTATTATATGGTGCTGTATTAGCATAGGATGGAGGATTTGAGGAAGAATACTGAGTTATTTTTTATGTCTACTTTAAGTTGTTAGTTTTACTGCTTTCCAGAATGTGGAGGATCGTCCTGTAGTCAAATCAAGCTATAAAGACTAAATTGAATTATCCCCATGGAACAGCTGTTAAATCTCCAGGGAGTGGGCAGGTCCCACATGGAAGGGATGACAGATTGCAACTTGGATGCCACCTGAATGCAGCCTGAACGAGAGGCTTGTGCTACACGAGCTTCATAAGGCTGGCGCTTTTGCAAGCCTTGAAACCACATTTTATAATTTGTGGGCAATGCCATGCTCTTGCTGCCTGATTTGTTGACTTCCTGAATCCCCTGATAAACTGAAATTCCCAAGGCTCTTTAACTGGGAGAGAATCTGTGAACATTGGAAAAGGGCAAAAACACCATTCCTTTCAAAAACCCTGACTGGGCACCACAGTGATTAGTGACTTGGACCACACCTGATTTGGTGTCTTTGGGGGGGGAATTTTAAGCTTGATTATAAGAATGAAAGTATTTGTACCTCAGTATTTAACAATGCAAACCATTCCTTCCCACAAGGAGTTTCAAAGAAACAGATCAGGTATATAAATTGTGTGTGTATGTTTCTGTGTGTGTGTAGTGATATGAATTCTACTTAAACAAGAAGATGAAAGTAATTTGGATGAAAAATAATGTATGTTTGTTCCTTTATATTTTGAAGGTGAAAGCTAACCTTCTCTAACTATACAATAAAACAATATCATTGGGAGTTTTTTTCTAAGTGCATCAGTGCTAAATGGATTCTCTGCACCTTATATGAATGATAATGCCAATTAAACCCTGAAAAATAAAGTACATTATCAAAGTTTCAGGGAACTTATTAAATGCAATGATAGTTAAAACATCACCCAAACATTTGTTAAGGCTTTGATTAATGATTCTTTCAGAAAAGGAGATAGAGGGTGCTGATATTCAGAGACTCATGTTTTGTCCCCCTGTTCTCTCTTATGCTTCTGAACTGCTTCTTCAGTGACTGTATTCAATATATCTCATCATTAAAGATTTTTCCTAATGCAATATGTATGGAGATTTCCTTTATGAATGTTGCCATAGGGATCTTAGGTATTCATATCTTTGGCTCAGGATCGTGTACTCTCAAGCACCTTTTATGAACAATAGAAGTGAGCAATGTTTTCTTAAGCTTTATTGTGATGCAACTTGCTCTAAAGTCTCCTAGCACAAAGGCAAGTACTGGCTGCTTTTTAATGTTCGTGACATTTGTCTAAGCTAAACTTCTGGTAGTCTATGATCCCACTGTAAGTGCACCTGTGTTAGCAGACTGAACTTAAAAAGGAAGTAATATATTATGAAATATTTCTTGTAAATAGTTTTGATGAAAGGATGGGAATGGAGCATTTTTTCCATCATTTGAATCTCATGACCCAGACTCAAGAAAAAATGTAATCAGCAAGATGGTGCTAGGTCATCTATTATGGTTTCTATGAAAGATGTTTCCCAAAACCTCAACATGTGAGACAATGTGAAGACTAAGGTGAAATGATTGGGTTTAAGAGTCTTAACCAAATAAGTGAGTTGGATTAACTGGGGAATGTAGGCTGGTAGGATGTGGCTGGGGTTGGTCGGGCATTGGGGGCATGCCTTTCAGTCTATGTATCTGGTATGGAGTCTCTCTCTCTCTGCTTCCTGGAGCCATGCCTTCCATCATGATGTTCAGCTTCATCTCAAGCCCCAAGGAATGGAGTTGGCCTTCTTTGGACTAATATCTATGAAACTATGAGGCCTCAAATAAACTTTTCCTCCTAAAATTATTCTTACCTGGTCCTTGGGTCACAAAATGGAAAAACTGACTGAAACCATAAACTAAGCACATGTGGGTGAGTGGGAGAATGATCAGGAGCCTTATGCTTAAGCCGGAAATGATTAAATATTTTTACTAAGTGACACTCCAGGAACCAGTCAAGTGACGAAGGTCATCATCTGAACTCTTCCAAGCCAAAGAAGTAAAAAACTGGGTGAAAAAAATCTTTTAAAACATTGACAACCTTTAGCCCTAGTGTGGCTTTCTTCAATTTTGTCTTACACCTAGCAATCCAATGGCAATTTGATAAAAAGATGTGTAATGTGCAACCCTCAAACATAACATTTTGTTATAAGTTGTATGTATTAAGAGAAAATAAAACAGGCTCATTTGTATAACATAGTTTTTCCAGATAGCTCAATGACCAGATTGAAGACAATTAGGTTTTGCCTATCAATGATACAATGACTTATTTTGCCATGGATTTAAAAAGAAAAGAAAAAAAATTAAGGAACTTCCAAAGCAAAGATTATGAAGCATTATCCACATACCTACTGTTGAATATAACTTAAACACAGCAAAAATTATGTGGAAAACAAACCTAAGAAGATGCTGCATGATAAAGAGAAGACAGAAAACATGTAAGGACTTCATGATTCAAAGAACAACATGATAGAGAGTTCCACAGATTTTTTTAGTGTCTTAGTCTTGTTGCTCAAGTACTAGCAACAATCCAGATAGACAAAATGACATAAGCAAATCTCTAAAAATACCAATATCAATATCAACCCGTCCCTCCACAGTGAAAGAATGAGGAAATGGGCAACACAATAAGACAGAATATTTTTAGACAATAATTGATCAATCCAAGACAAATACCATAGAGAAAACAATCTTTACAATTCCATCTAGCCATGCTCTAACAAAATGTCTCAAACTCTGTCCCGGATGGCATTAGGGAAATTAATCTGGGAATGTCTGGGATCTGGAAGAACAATCCAAAGAATCTGGGGAGTTAATATAATAGTTAGAGAATATAAAATGCTTCACTGTAGTGTCAATGGAGACAACATGGGAATTCTGGACTCCTAATCTCAGCAGTAATGAGGAATGATATCCACTTCCTATAGAATGGTATCAGAATATCTTAGTGAAGTGTCAGGACTTTCACTACCTTCCAGTGATAGCAAGGGAACACCCTTCCTCCTGGCAGTAATGTCACTGGAGGTCATGTGGAGGACAATCACAAGGTTTCCCACTCATCCTAGTCAGAGAAGAATCAATAAAAATCTAATCAGAAGTTATAACTCTTACAGTCACGGTTTGGATCCAAAGTGTCCACCAAATGCTCATGTGTGAAACAATGCAGGAAAGATCATAGGTAAAACGATTGTGTTATGAGATCCTTAACCCAATCAGTAAATCATTCCTCTGATAAGATTAACTGAGTTGTGACTGAAGGTGGATAGGATATGGCTGGAAGAAAGGAGTCATTGGGGGGACGTGTCTTTGGGGTGTACATATTGTAACTGGTGAGTGGAGCCTCTCTGTGTCCTGTGTCCTGATCATCATGTGAGCCACTTCCTACCACCATGCTCTTCCACCATGATTTTCTGCCTCATCTCAAATCCTCAGGAAAGGACCTGGCCTTCTGTGGACTAAGAGTCTGAAACCATGAGCCTCTAAATAAACTTTTCCTTCTAAAATTGTTCTTGTCAGGTCTTTTAGTTGTAGTAAGGAAAAAGGTAATTAAAACAGTAACAAATAGCTATTCCATACTCACAATTAAATGGAGACAGAGTGAAGAACTTGGATTCCTATTCCAACCTAGATTTAATAAGGCAAAACTTTTCCAGCCTTTGCATGAATAGGGTCACCAGAAGACAGTGAAAGTTTAAAGAAGATTCATCATTTCATAATACCTAAAATATCCAGGTTTGCTTAAGAAACAAATTTTTATTTCACAAACACACATGTGATCTAAAACCGAGTGAAAAAATACAATCAATGAATGAATGGACATGCTTAGATGACAGAGATGTTAGAAAATTATCTGACATATACTTTAAGCAGACATTATAATAAAAGTGTCTCAAAGTCAATTGCAAAATTGAGATGAATAAGAAAATAGAATAACAAATCAAAAGACTTAGGAAGGAAATCAAAATATCAAATTATAAGAAAATGATATGAAAACTTTGGAACCAAAAATACATTATCAAATCTAAAAAATAGTAGGTATGAGAGAAACAAAGAAAAGTAAAAGGGAACTTGAAAAGAAGAAATAGATGAATTTGAATAATGCACAAAATAGAGTAAGAAATAAGACTTGGTGGATTAAAAAAAATCTAGTATTCATGTTGATGGAGTTCAAGAAGATTAGAAAAAGGTGAATCTACAAAAGTACTCAAATAAATAATGACAAAAAATTCCCCAAATTTGATGAGAGCCATAGTTTATTCATTCAAAAAACACAATAAGCCCAAAGAAATCTATAATATGACATAACACATTCAAACTTTAAACACTAGAGTCAAATAAAAAATTTTGAAATCACCTAGAGTAAATGACATTTTAGCTATTGGAGAAAATTTATCATTGAGCCCACAGGTAAGTGGTTCAGTATTTTTTCAAATGCTGAAAGAAAAGAACTGTCAACCTACAATTTTATATCCAGAGAAAATACTTTCAAGAATGAAGGAGATAGCAAAACATTATCAGATGAAGAAAAATAAGACAATCTGTCACTTTCATATGTACCCAAAAAGAATGGTTAAAGGAAAAGTATTTAAATCAAAAGGAAATGGCAAAAAAGAAAAGAAAAGAAAAGAAAATCAGGAAGGGGAAAAAGAACAATAGTAAGCAAAAATATGACTAAATATAAACTTTATTCTTCTTGTGTTTTCAAATTTTGTTTGATATTGAAGGAAAAATAAAAATTTGAAATATATACAGATGAAGAAATATTAAGACATTTTAATGATATAAAATAAGGAAAGGTAAAGTAATTGGAAAGGAGATAAGGTTTACATATTTCACTTAAATTGGTAAAATGAGACCAATAAGTTATGAGAGGTTACATATAATATATCTATCCATCCATCTATCTATATATATATAGTGCATATGAAGCCATCAACAAAAGCTCTACAGAGATATAAACACCAGATAAATCAAAGTGGAACTCTAAAAGCCATTCAAAGAACACATAGCAAGAAAAAAGATGAACAAAAAAAACCCCAAAATATAAAAAATAAATAAACATTGAATCCTTAACACATCATTTACACTAAATGTGAATGGTCCAAATATACCAATTAACAATAATTGGAAGAGTGAATTAAAAAACATGACCCAAACATTTGCTGTAAACAAGAAATTCATTTTAAGTATAATGATACAGCTGAGTTAAAAGCAAAAGGTTGGGAAAAGCAACATTATGCAAACGTTAATTGGGAAAACCATACATGGCTATATTAGAATCAGATAAATTAAATATCCAAGCAAAGAAAGTTATCAGAGAAAGAAAATATCATTACATAATGATTAAAGAGCTAACCCATTAGGATCAAATAGCAGTACTAAACGGACCTACAAAATATGCAAAACAAAAATTGAAAGAACTAGAAGCAGTCATACAAGAAGCCATCCTTAACTATAGTTGGAAACATCAACACCTTTATTGAGCACCTATCATGTGCAAGGTACTCTGCTACATTAGGAACCAGGGAATGGCATTAGCCTTGGCTTTCGCTGTCATTATACATTTGTTCTTGATTGTTTGATAATGATTCCCTTCTAATTGTAAGTCCATATTTAACAAATAATAAAAAAATGAAAAAAAAAAGAACACAATGGTGGAAAAAGAAGACATAGTCCTGACCCTCATGAAACTCAGAACTTCTTAGGGAAAACAAATGTTAATTAATTAGAAAGTCCTTTAACTTAACAGGATCATAAATGCTACAAAGGGAATCTCTAAAATACATTATCATGTGTTAAATCCAGATAAGGTGTAATGTTATACAGCCTAATACTTTTTTAGAGATATTGTGGGTAAGGGAAGGGAGAGATATGGGTGGGTAATGGGGAGGGGCACTTCTGGGGGGTAAATCTAGTATCCAGAAACTCTACACATTTTATATTATTTTGCTAAAAACTTGTATGGTTGTTCAGAAATAAAAAATAAAAAATAAATTTATATTATCAGAAAAAGAGTGTAACCTCATTTGTTCAAAATGCCTTCTTTTAAACATCAATGATAGAATTTAATGGAAATTTTGCTTTTATTTTCCAGAGATGATAATAATAAAATTATCCTTGTTAGCCCTTGTAGAATGAAAATCCTACCCATAGCTGAAAGCAACCCACAAACAAGGTATAATTCTCCAAATGTCTTCAATGTATGTGTTTTCTTCTGGGAACACAATTCACACTCAGTCCCTGCTGAGGGTCTTGCTTTACAGTGTCAACTGGGAGGCTGATGGGAAAGCTACGTACACAAGCATATATGAAAAGGTTCAGGGGTGATAAAAAGCAAGACTTACCCCAGAGTGGTAGACAATATTAAGATTAAAAAAAAATGAGATGACTTACCACAGTATAGATCTGATGCTTTCGTCTTTTAGCCAGGTCAATTATGTTTACTCCGTTGTAGTAAAGGTTTTCAATGCATCCATGGAAGTTTTTCTTTAAAAAGGTCCCAGGTTTTCCTGGTACTGGAATTCCTCCAAAACTAAGCTTTATAGTGGGAAAAATAAAAAATCAACTCTTAGTTATAAACTCTGAAGGAGCAGGAAAGGAAAGGAAGCAAGCGCATTTGGTAGATTCAATTGTATGCATGAGCCAAGTGGTTCAAATAATTATAGATGCCACTTGATTACACATTTAAAAGGATACTGATTAGCCCATGTAAAAATAACTGTAATTGCTTGCTTCTTGAGGGCTTACTTTACAAAACCATTTTCACTTCTTTTCTGAACCTTTTTAATACTAAACAAAACAGTAATTTACAGAAGAAGTAGAAAAAAAGAAAATCAACATCTTTATATTTATCCCTTACACAAGCATCTTAAGGAAAATGGCCATAGAAGCCAAGGGATAAACAAAACAACTCCGTTCAGCTGAGAGACCTACTTTAAAAGCCTGCACTGTACCAAACACCTTGAAGAACAAGATTTTTCCCAAAGTATTATCTATAATGAAAAAAGTAGGAAATGATGCAAATTTCCTCTGCAGTTTTATAATGCAACTAAGAATCATTTTAACTAATTTAACTTAGTTGTCAATAATGACACTTGTTAAACATCTGTGATAAAATGAGAAATGAGTATAATGTTCATTAAAAGTTCAAGAGTTATAACTGATTGTGAAGTGTGATGTCCGCAATAAAAATTGTGCACAGAATATTGACTTGGGGGAAACACTGAACTATTTATTAATGGTGAACTTCTCTGGAAATATGAGATATTAATTTTCTTTTTCATTTTTATGTCTAGTAAATACCAATACAAATTATTTTAATGGATACATTTTTTGAAAATCTTATCTGCTATGAATAATTTTATACCATGCAAAAAAAACGATAGTTTCTATATTCTTATTTATCCCAATACCATTTAATGAGTATCCCAGTTTTTCTCCACTACTTTGAAATGCCACCTTGATCTTACACTGTCACCTTGATCTTACACTTGATCTTACTTACTTACATCTTTTCCTTTGGCAGATTGACAGATTGAATACAGGGGCACTTAAACACTGAGCCATATCCCCATGCTTTTTTATTTTTATTTTTTTCAGAGAGAGAGAGACAGAGCAAGAGAGTTATCTATTTTTTTCATTCAGCCTTTGTTTCTCTGACACTTGGTTGTGTATGTGTTGTTGGGGTTTGAACCCAAGTCCTTGTGCATGCCAGGCCAGTGCTCCAACCTCTGAGCCACCACTCCAACCTCTCCCCATCCCTTTTTATTTTTATTTTGAGATAGAGTCTTGCTAAATTGTTTAGGGCCTTGCTAACTTGCTGAAGCTACCTCTTATATTTCTTTGATGTCCATGTTTGAATCTTTTTTCTCTCCCCCATAAGCGTGCGCGTGCGTGCACACACACACACACACACACACACAGAGGAATTTTTCCACTGAGGAAGTCTTCTCTTTATATGACTAGCTAGTGATATACCAAAGACAACATCTAGATATTTATTTTTTCACAAGTTCCATACTTTTAAAAATTGTTTCTTAATCAATTGCAATAGGTAATAAAGATCATTAATCTTTTCTCTCACTTTTAGTTTTGACTGTTTTGCTTTTGAGGAAGAACTGATATTATCTTTCATTTTATTTTACAATTTAATTTCAGGATAAATTTATTTGAAATAGTTTATTGAAATTTTGAGTGAGGATTCATTATTCCCATTAAAGAATTTATTCAGAGAAGAATAAACATTTTGAAATATTTCTTATTCTTTTCTAAGACCTTAGTATCTTTTCTATTTTCAGAATTTTTCTGATAAGTCCCTCAACTAAGGTTGTTATTTTCTTTCCTTAGTTCACATATTCATAATTAAATTAATCCGTATGAATTTCACACTTTTAAAAATTCCATTATATGTTTTTTTTCTCATTCACTAATACTTAATCATATAAATACATTCTGTTGGTGCTGGTTCATTTTCTCCAACAAGATACTTGAGTATATACCTTCATATTAAATCATACACATTTTAAAGCTAATTTGTGAAGAGTACAATCATATTACATCTATAAGCAACTTTTTCTTTTTTAAATCAATTTTACATTTTTATTTTCCTAATCTAAGTGTCCTAAGATTTAGTCAATACATTAAGGAACATTAAACTATAATAATGTTATAGAACCTTCAAAACCAAACCAAAACAACAGAAATGGAAATCTTCCTTTTACCAAGGACATATAACTCTGACTCTGGATTGAAGTGAGGAAAACATTCCTCTATGCTCATTTTATATATTATTTGTTTGTTTGAAATTTAAATGAACACTGTTTCATCCATTTTTTTAAAGTTCACATGATGGAATTATGCTATTTATGTTCAATCTACTACTGAGTTGACTTATATTATTAGCTCATTAATTAATAAATTGTCTCTTTTTTGAGGCATGCTTGCATTCCATCTTATCTTGTATCCATATTTTTAACCAGTAAATGAGTAAATGTCTAGTTTTCTTTTGTCAAGTATTTAGAGCATGTCTTTATTTGTCTCTGAGAAAAGCTTTATCTTTTACTATAAGAGTCCATGTCTTGGAAATACTCTGGAAAACATTCAAAGCAGTCACTAAGAGGCTGGAGAGTAGGCTCAGTGATAGAGCAATCACCTGGCATGCATGAGGTCTTGGGTTCAATCCCCAGCCCGCACAAACAAATAAGAAAAATCATAACAAACAAAAAAAAAAGATGAAAAAGATAAATCTATTTCTCTCTGCTCTCTTTGTTTAAAAAATAAAATCAAATTAATCCAGAAATATTTCAAAGAAATATTTAATAATTTACAAAATTGTCTTTCATTTTGATGTTTACCACCTTCCTCACTGTCTAAAAAATTTAATGCTCTTCTTCACTCCGTTGTGATTTAGGAAAATAGTGATTGCAGAACAACATTTGAAAGCTAAGATAAAGAACAAAAAGTACTGTCTTTTGAAAAGGAAAATAGTGCTTAAGTATTCAGGGTAGAAGACAAGTTATATGGAGGATATTGCATATAATAACATTGTCATTTCCTATTGCATTAGGAAGCAATCTCTCCTTCTAGTTTGGGTGGAAGATTTGGGGAGTAATTTGTTGGGGACAGGAGCAGAGTTAGGTTGTAGTGTGGAGACTACTCTCTTGTCTTTTCTGGGGAACCGCAACTTGTGGAGCACTGGGAAATGTGGATAGAAATCATAAGATAGATCTTGGAAAACAGAGGAAGGCGCTCAGCCCTGATTTCCAAAACAGTGATGTTTGTAAGCCTTTTAGAGCTGCCTCAAGTTCAGCATGACCCCAGAGCAGAATATCCAGACAGTAGACAGATTAGCAGTAGCTTGAGGGGCGCTTCAGTGTAGGAGGGCCTGAGAGCTATTTCCCACTGACCTGGTCACTCTAAAATAGACCTCAGTGAATAGTATGGGTATGGTATGAAAGTGCTGAGTCTCTCAGTAATTGTACAAAAGGTTGGTAATTGCATTTAAGGACTGGAAGAGTCCAAGTGACTATATCCTCACAGACCCACGTGATACTAGGTATTACAGACCACATCAGCAAAAGCTAGCACTTTGTTATCATGGCCCCAAACAAAGTGGGGCTAGTGGGTGACACACTTCCAGAGAGGACAAGTGGTTGGAATACCTCCCTTGACATAAGAGAAGGTCAATGCTATCCAGTTGGTTATTTGCTGAGGGAATCTTAATAAAATTCAGTGTTTACTCATAATGCACACAAATTTAAACAGGCATTAACTAATTACTCAATAGAGTTTTTCTTTCAGCCATCAGGGAAAACAGAGGCTGATAAACTTACTGGGTCCAGTGAGAGGTATAGTCAAGTGTGAGTTTAAGCGTGTTCAAACCTTTTTTTTTTTTGCAACTTATTTATACTTTTTGACTTTTCAAATACAGATTTGGAATTATACTATTGAATTATAGATTTAGTTCACTATCAGATACGTTAGATTGGAAATTTTACTTCATATTTTGATGGTTTTTCTATAAAATATTAATTTCTTTAAATATTTCATAAACATTTGATATATAATTATTAATTCTACATTTGTAATTATATTTTTAACATCATTTGTGTTTTATCTGATTTATCAAAACTTCGGTAATGAAACTTAAAATCCTGTCTAAAATTATGTTTCTCTCCTTCAAATCAGAGACATAAGAGTCACTACTGATCATGACCTGGGATGGCCAAATTATTGACCTATTATTTGCAAGAATTTAATGTTGATCATTTTTAAGCTATCCTTGTGATCCTTGTGCTTAAAAATGTTGTCTTCCAACATTGGCTTTTCTCCTTGAGTCCTTCCATTAGTTCATTCATTTGGGCACACGGCTAGCTAAATAAAAACTTCCCTTAGCCTGATTCCAGGGCCTCTGCATCCCAGAACTGCCACACAGGCAGCTCACAACAAGGCAGTGTGTAAAAATGTACAATTCTAAAAATTTCACCTTTATTGATATTTTCTATGATACACACATATGGTCGGGATAGGTGTTTTAAATAAGGGATCAATTTACAGTTTACAACTGTTTTAATCTTTTAATCATCTTTTTAATTTTCTATTTTTGTTGCTTTTCTGTATGAATTTATTACTATAAATTTGTTTCAATTTCAATTTTTTAAAAAATTAATTTTCCTTCACCAGTTGTATTGTTGGAAGTGTTGGCATTGATGCCATGACTGCATTTCTATTCCAACTTTGGCTTAATTCATTATGTAATGGATATTAATGATGCTGAACAGAGATTATATTTCAGGGTGCAGAGTCCACATGTAGTGGCTTAAAGGCCTGTGGAATATGACCGACAGAGGTAGAAATCCAGCTTGTCGTAGATCATGTTTTCATTCATTCATTGGAAGTTTTCAGTGGTTGTAAACCTCCAAACAGCATTTGTCTTATCTGAGAAATTTTTTTTGGTTAATATCAATCAAAAATATTTTAAATTTTTTGTTAGCAACTCTCAGAAACTCATGCAAAAGTTCATTCCAATTTTTTGGTACAAATCTAATTCCCTCAGTACTTGTTGAGTTCCTCCTTTCTATAAAGCATGAATTACAACCCCTGTGGTGGTATTAAAGGTGAATCACACACTGTCTCTTTCCTCTATAATGAAAAATGCATCCTCCAACAAAATGACAGAAAGCACATTATGGTAAAAACAACAAGAAAGGACTAACTGGTCCACTAAGAAGAGATTTCGAAAATAACCAGAGAAAGTTAACTATTGCATTGGAGTTTGCAAAATAACAGAATTTTGAGGCATACATTATAGAAAAGAATATGGAGTAAAGTATAGAGGGCAAAATAATGGACACTCCCCACAGCCCAGGAAACCAAAATTGTTTGATGGTATCTATGCTAGTGACTGAAAGAGTAGGAAATGATAGAGTTTAAGTTATAAATAAAATTAGTAAGTTAAGTTGGAGCCATGTGCCAAGATTACTGAACGCTGAGCTGAGAAGAATGAAGAGTACTGAAGGATTTTCAGCAGGAAAATAATAATCCTTTTTAGGAAGGTATCAATTAAATTGAGAAGGGAAAGGTTGCAATCAGTAGTAGGCTTAGCCTGGCCTCTACTGAGGGCCCAGGAGCCTGAAATGTGCAGTACAGTATACAGGTTAGGGAGTCCAGTGCCCTCAGCCAATTCTCTCCAGATGGCAATACATTAAAGTGTCCCAATGATGCTAACCTTCACAGACTATATGATGTTGCAAACTTGTCTCTCCATTCTTGAACTCAAGCCCAGTACTCTAGGGTAATTTTGTTTATCTTCCCACAGCATTTATCATCCACTTAGTTATAGTATATATTTATTGACTCGTGTTGTTTTTTCACTCATACTATGTCTCTCCTGCTGGAATGCAAATACCACCAGGGTAAGAAATACTGTTCTTTTCATTGATGTATTTCAAGCACTTTAAAGGAGGCCTGATACACAGTAGATACCAGATAAACATTTGTTAAAAATACTACAGTTTAGGGGCTGGAGCGGTGACTTCGCGGTTACGGCACTCACCTGGCATGCGCAAGTACAAGGGTTCAAACCCTAGCACTCACATACAACTAGGTGTCAGAGCAACGAAAACCATGTGAAAAACTCAATAATAAAAATTGATTCTCTCTGTCTCTCTCTCTCACTGTCCTTCTCTCTAAAAAAAAAATACTACAGTTTGGATCAGGAATGATCTCAGATCCAAGTGCTAAAGGTTTGGTTCCTAGGGTGGTGGTATTGAAGGTGGCAGACCTTTAAGATGTAGATCAGAGAGAACCTGGCGAGCTGAAGGGAGGCGGCATTTCCTGAGGCTCCAGATCTGGATGGGAAAATCCTACTTTATCTTCAATTTTCCAAGGTGCGCTCAGGGGAATTTATAAATGAACTTCTAGTACTGGTTTGTGAAGCTTTTTAAGGAGCTGAGCCTTGGGAGTTTCCCGTGGAGAGAAACATGGCGGGGGATTTTTTTCGGTCCCGCCCCCAGATGCAGAAGGCTGCCTGTGCTAACTTCCTGCCGGCGCTGACGTCATTGGCAAGCGACCA
>PVKS010027104.1:0-27875 GCA_004027875.1 Aplodontia rufa | reverse complement strand
CCTTCCCTACACCTCCAAGTTACCTAGGGAGCTTTCGTAAAACAGAGTCTTGATAAGTTGCTGAGGCTGGCTTTGAATTTACAGTCTTCCTGCTTCAGCCCCTTGAGTTGCTGGGATTACGCATGTACCCTGCATCCAGCCCTAGGTCTGATTTCTTCAGCCAAAATCCCTTTCCCAGGAATCTTTGACTCCCAGCCTGATGCACACTCTTAGAACCCTCTACAATCCTTTCTCTTCCTTGTCTACAGATCCTGTTAGAGGGAGCTGAAATTAACCAAAACAATTTTCTAAAAACTCAGCTAATTTCAGAGTAATCTCACTGAGAGAAGACCCTGTGGAGGCTGCCTTTCAGTTACACCCAAGGCTTAGGGGCTTAGGGCCACCTCCAGGACAGATCACCCCCTCTGAGTTGCAAACTGGGAGCTCTGAATGGACATGCTCTCCCCTTCCTTAATTTCTTACTTTCAGCCATCAGTGAGATGGGAAAACTGTGGTCCTCTCAAATCCACCCCTGAATCCACACACAATCTGCCAGAGCTTGCACACCCTCATGATGTACAGGGAGTCTTCTCTGGGAGGCTTTTATGGTGCCAAGAACGTCTGCAGAACACACTCTGCATGAACTTAACCTTGAACACCCAGCATCCCCGTGGCAATAAGTATTCTGTTCTTTGCATCGCCATTGCCATTTTTTCCACCTCTTAATCTGTTTGATATGATTGAAGAACCAAAGCAAATAATTTGCACCAGGATTAGGATTCAGAGACACAGTTTGTGTTCTGCAACTACAATTGGTAGTTGGACTTTCACTTATAAGATGGGTAAACTTGGGTGAGTTACTTAAAGTTACCTTGAAGTGGCTTGGAAGATTACCTCTCGTTTGCCTCATCTGCAAAATGAGGGTAACAGAATCTACCTTGTGTATGGTTGTGAGGATTAAATGGGCTTATACAGGGACTAGAGCGGTGGCTCAGCAGTTACAGTGGTTACCTGGCATACACAAGGACACAGGTTCAAATCCCAATACCATACACACTGAAGTGTCAGAGCAATGAAAGCCACATGAAAAACTAAATAAAATTGGTTCTCTCTTTCTCTCTCTCTCCCTTCTCTCTCTCTCCCCCCTTCTCTTTAAAAAATTAATAAATAAATGGGCTAATATAAGAGAAGGGCTTAGAATAGTACCTGGGGCACAGCAAATAATATTTTAAAGTTTGTTAAATAATTATAAACATGACATGCATTATCTTCACAGATTTCAAAACGAGGTTGAAGAAGGCAAAACTGATACATATTCCTTAAATCCATGCCTCATGTGAACATTTATAATTCAGCTCAGATAAAAATTGTACACATAAACGCAGGTTGCTTTTAGCTTGATCCACATGAGCAGAGTCTTCAATGTGGCAAGATAAAGTACCATCAAAGACCATTGAGAGATGAGTGATGATGAAATTGAGGTCAAGTAGTCTTAAATTGAAGACACTGTCTTGGCTCCATTTGGGGCCCTTCACGAAAGGATGTTGGCCCAGATGCCACCTGAGTGGCCAGAGCAGAGAGACTGCAGAGACTAGCTAGTGAGCCATAGCTCCATGTCTGGGCCAGACAGGCCAGGGGAGGATCTTCCTTGGTGTCCTCTTGCAAGGCAGAGGGGACTAGACCAGCCATCACAGGATCACAGTGCTTAAGCTGCATGCAGTCGCAAAGCCAGCCGAGAAGCAGGTGTTCCACCACCAGCCAATTCACCCAGCTCTCTTTCCACATCCCCCAGTCTCTCCCAACTCAACAGTGGAAGCAGATGGCCCTGAGCAGCCCTTCAGCTCAGTCCCTGGCAGGCAAGACTTCCAGAGGATGGACTCTCCGCCCTGCCTGACAGGATTACAAGGTCCAGGAGAAAGCAGAACTCTCCATTCATTCATTTGATAAATATTTGCTGAGCACTTACTATGTGCCAGGCTCTGCCTTTGGCATTGGAAGCATCAGATCTACCCAAGAAAGACCCTGACCGTAACAACAATGGTGTCAACTTGCCAGTGAAAGAAGCCAGACCACAGCAATAAACATAATAAACAAGTATAACACATGGCATGCCAAGAGGAAGAGGTGTGGGATTGTTGGGTGGGGGATAGAGTGGGCTACAGAACTGAAGTGGGGCAGAGAAGGAACTGAGAAGATGAGAACAGCAAGGGCTCAAGGTGACCAGGTCCCAAGATTTAAGGAGGTGCTCAGTCTCAGGGCCATATAAGTGCAAGGTCAACACATGAGACAGCCCCTGCTAAGAAATTGAAGTGCCTCACTAAATGTTATAAGGTTTTAGCCAAAAAAAACTTGAAACAGAAACAAGTTGAAGGCATCACACTTCCATATCTGAAAAGTTTTACAATAAAACTATGTTATCAAAGCAGCATGGTCCTGCCAGGCATGGTGGCACACACCTGTAATCCAAGCTACTTGAGAGGCTGAGGCAGGGGGATCACAAGTTCAAAGCCAGCCTCAGCAACTTAGCAAGACCCTGCATCAGAATAAAATATAAAAAGTGCTGAAGATGTGGCTCACTGGTTAAGTGTGCCTGGGTTCAAACCCCAATACAAAAAAAAAAAGAGTACGGTCAAATGATTTTCAACAAGGATGCCAACACCATTCAATTGGGAAATGACACTCTTCAACAATGGCATTGGAAAAAATTGGATATCCACATGCAAAAGAGTGAAGATAGAGACTTACTTTTTACTACATATAAAAATTAACTCAAAAATGAATCACAGATTTAAAACTATAAAGCTCTTAGAACAGGGAAAAATGTCATAATGTTGGATTTGGCAATGATTTCTTGAATATAATACCAAAATCACAAGCAATAAAGGGAAAAATGGATAAATAGGACTTATTTAAACATTTTTTCACATGGTTATTAGTGCATTACAATTATACATAATGGGATTTGTTGTTACATATTCATACATGGACCACATTAAATTTTAATCTTCTGTGCATCCAAGGTCATAATCAATACAACGAAAGGAAAGTCATTCAATGGAGAAATATGGGCAAAACATAAGCCCATTAAGGGATTAATAGATAGAACATGTAAAGAACTGCAACTCAACAACAACAAAATAATTTAACAATGGACAAAGGACTTCAATAGGTCCTTCTCCAAATAAGATACAAAAATGGCCAATAAGCACATCAAAAGGTGTTCAATGTCATTGATCACCATGGAAAGGCAATTCGAATCCACAGTGAGATTACCACTTCTCACCCATTAGGATGCACTGCTGGTGGGAATGTAAAATGGCAGAGCCACTGGGGAAAACAGTATGGAGGTTTCCATTACAAATAAAATTACTATATGATAGCAACTCCACTCCAGATATTCCAAAAGAATAGAGATCAGAGTCTCAAAGAAATATTTGTATACCCAAAGGTTCACAGCAACATTATTGTAGTTGCCAAAAAGTTGAAAGCAGGACTGGAGCGGTGGCTTGGTGGTTACAGCGCTTGCCCGGCATGCACGACTACACACGTTCAAACCCCAGCACCACGTACACAACAATGTCTAGGAGCAATGAAAATCACATGAAAAACTAAATAAAAATTATAAAAAAAAAAAGTTGAAAGCGACTGATATCTTAAACCTTAGTTCATCCAGTGGACTACAATCTATTATTCGGCACCTGCTTAACTAGTCAGGTTTTGGGCATCCATTCGCAGAAGTATGGATAAATAAAATGTGGTATATCCTTGCAATGGAATATTATTCAGCCTGAAAAAGTAGATTCCAACCACATGCTGTAACTGGATGAATCTACAGGCTAAATAAAATAAGAAAAAGAATGCTTATATGAGATTCCTAGACTACTCAAATTCATATAGAAAGAAAGTAGGATAACAGTTGCCAGGGGCTGAAGGGAGAGGGTAATGCAGTTATTATTTAATAGGTACAGAGTTTCAGTTTTGCAAGATGGAAAGTTCTGGAGAGTATGGTGGTGACAGTTGTACCGTGTATGACCTAATACTGATGAATACACCTAAAAAGGATCAAGATGGTGCATTTATGTCATGTGTATTTGACCAAAATTTAGAACAGCCTTCTCACTGCTGTGATCAAAAGAACAGTTTTACAGGAGGAAAAGTTTATTGGGCACTTCTGGTTTCAGAGTTCTTAGCTCCATTGTCCTCGGCGGGAAGAAAAGCAGAGAGCATCATGGTAGAAGAGTGTGGTGGAGGAAAGCAGCTCTGGGCATGGCACCTGGAAGCAAAGAGAGAGGGAGAGGGAGAATAAGATACTAGGGACAAAAATAAACCCCAAAGGCACGTGCCCAGTGGCCGCCTCCTCCAGACACACAGTTCACCCCACCAGGGGATTGGTGCGGCGATTAGGTCAAGGCTCTCACAACCCACGCATCTGACCTCTGAGCTCTCTTACGTCGTCTCACATATGAGATTTGGTGGGCAGCCCAAATCTAAACCACAGCAATAATAAGAGCAATGACAAAGAGCAAGTTGAGATTTGAGTAACAATTTGGAGGCGATGAGGAAGTAGACATAGCGGTGAACTGCAGACCAGGCAGAGGGCAGAGAAACGCAGAGATCTGGAGGGACAGTGTGTTCAGTGTGGTAGAAGCACAGCCTCCCCCCAGACTATGTCATGCAGGTGACACTGCATGCACCTGCCGGTGTCTTGAACCTGAGTTCCTCCAGGCAGACCTCGATTTATTGTCTATTTGTTGAATGTATTATCTCTTGCTTAACACATCAGGTTTTTAGAATAAGCATTGTGTAAAGTGTATCCAGGTAATACATGATTTCAGCTGATGTTGTGGGCCATGAGGCCCACGAGGCACACCCTCGCTTCCCCGGAGCCCAGAGCCAACGTTGGCCCCAGGTTGAGGCACCCACCGCTGCTCACCAACAAGCACTGTGCCTGAGACAAGAGCACAGGGAGCTGGAGAGAGGATGGCATTTCATGCTCCACAAAGAAATCAGGTCCTTGAGATAGATGCCCCAGAGGCTAACTATGTTGATTCACTAGCTTGGGTGGTAAATAAGCTCCATCATTCCCCAGTCTGCCAATAATGAAGTCTCAGCCAAATCAGTGATCAAACTTTAAAAGATGGTCTGCGAGCTGCTAATCTCACAGAAGAACAATTGCACAAAAGTTTACCGTAGCCATATGAAGGGAATTTTTTATGAACCTTTTAAATCTGCTAATATACTTTGGGAGCGAGCGCATCAGTGGTGCATTTAAAAGTCTATGTGGAAGTAAACATTTTACTGCATGTTTGGGAAGAAGGGAAAAGTTAGCCAAGATTCATATTTTTCTAGGGCAAATGAGGTCATGCACTGGTTTGTGGCTGGTTTTCCCTCCCGTAGGGTCTTGTAAAGATTCGTGAGAGCACCAAACACGGTTGCTCTGCTACTCCTGGAGATTTATGGGATTTTGGTTAAATGCAATAGTAAGCATTCTCTCCAAAACAACAGCTGGAGACTAGGAGGCAACAGCAGGAAAATGGCATCTTAGCTGCTCCAGCCAAGACAGCAGGACCCACACCTGCCATCCCACAGCCTGAGGACTGAGGACCCAGGAACTTGGGCAGACTACGCAGGGCCTTGACGTATGATCTAAGAGGAGAGCAGAGGAGGATCCTGCTTCCTGGTCCTGATCCCCAGGTCTGCATGGAACTTCCAGCAGGGGCCTACTGGTTTACCAGGGTTGCTCTGTGCTGTCGCGTGGCCTCAACAAGGAGGGCGCCGTCTACAATGCTACCCAAATGTCGCAGGCCCCACTTCTTCCTCTCCTTTCTCTAAGCCTGTTCTCCAGCCTTCCCCTCCCCTCTTGAACCATCTGGAAGACTTCCAGTAAATTCCTGACATGCTGGAATTAGTTTCAGGTGCTTGTCCACAAAGACACCTGGTAGGTACAGAGGGGTACAGCCCCAGAGCATGTTACTAAGAAACACCAAAAGCATCTCCTCACTACGTATCTAGGCACACATTCAATCTGCATCCAGAGGCCTCTCTTAGTAAGACCAGTGTGTCCCTGAAATAAAGTCCTGAGCAGCTGTGAGTGCATTATTTCAACAACCAGAAATGGGCCTTAGAATTCATGGCTTTCGTAGAGTGGGGAGATAGACCATAAGCTCTTTCAGGGACTCCTTCCCAAGCAGGATTCTCAGGTTAGAAGTGCCAGGGGCCATCATAAGCCAGATACCCATTGCTCAGCCCTGAGTTCACTTGTATTTTAATTGTGGTGAAATATGCATGACATACAATTTACTATTTTAACCACCTGTGTTTTTTCTTTCCCACATTTTTTATTGGTGCATTATAGTTTTGCATGCTGATGGTGCATTATAGATGTGCACAGGAGGTCAGGACTGATGCCTCCCTCCCTCCCATAACATCCCAGACACAAGTGTCAAATACTCCTCAAGGAGCACTAAGGAGGGCAAGACCATGCTGATGGGATTTGTTGTTACATATTCGTACAGGTACCCAGTATAGCAATCTAATATTTTTACCATTTTTAAGTCTACCATTCAGCAGTATTAGGTACATTCACATTAATCTCAATCATCACCTTCATCAATGTCTAGAACTCTTCTTAACTTTCTGGATGAAATTCTGCATCCACGAAACAAGCACCACCCATTCCCCACTGTTTCTCTAGACCCTGGCAACCACCATTCCACTTTCTGTTTCTATGAATTTGACTTATCTAGGAATCTCATATAAGTGGACTCATGTAATATTTGGCCTTTTATTACTGGCTTATTTCACTTAGTGTAATGTCTTCAAGGTTCATCCACGTAGTAGCATGTGTTAGTATTTCCTTCCTTTTAAGGCTAAATAATATTTCATTGTACAGAGATACCATATTTTACTTATTCATTCATCTGTCAATGGACACTTGGGTTGTTTCTATCTTTTTTTTTAATCAGAGACTAAATACAGGGTCTCCCTAAGTTTTTCAGGGCCTCATTAAGTTACTGAGGCTGGTTTTGAACTTGCAATCCTCCTGCCTCAGCCTCCTGAGTCTCTGAGATTATAGGCATGCACTACCACACCCAGCTCCATCTTTTGACTACTACAGATAAACCTGCTATGAATATAGGTGTACAAATACCTCCTCAAGTATTATTATCAGAGGGTTTTTTTTATTTAATTTGCTTTTAAAGACATACAAATGTGGGCTATATAGCCTTGCCTTTTTATATAGATGATTTAGCCAGATAATATCTTTCCAAGCACTTGTTATGGCCAAGGAAGTGTAACAGGCTCAAGAGACATGAAGATGAATACCCTGGGTCCCTGCCTCAGCACCCACCAGGAGGAGGAGTAACTCCAGCACAGGAGGTCAGGACTGATGCTTACCTCCCTCCCATAACATCCCAGACACAAGTGTCAAATGCTCCTCAAGAAGCACTAAGGAGGGCAAGACCAGCATGGTCCATGAAGGTGCTGGGGCATAGAGCAGAAGCCGGAACCACCCTTGCTGAGCTGCTGCATCTTATGAGAAGAGCCTGGTTTTTCTCTTAATTTCATAAGGTTTATTTAGGCCTTTTAGAGGCTCCTCACCTGGGATGTCAAATGAGACCTCTGTCCTGCACCCACATGGATAAGAATCCTCATGAATTCTCAAAGTCAGCAGCCAACCTCCCCAGGGATGTGATCTTGGGTAAGTAACCTATCTGGGATAAATTACCTGAATGCTATCACCTCCTTTGAAAACTCAGAGTTGTGAGAATCAAATGGAATCGTGCATCTAAATATTTAGCTTTGTACCTGACCCTAGGAATAGACTTCTTCTAGCTTTGTTAGAGCAGAGATTCTGCTTTGCTCACATCTGTAACCCTAGGGTCTAGCATAGTACCTAACGCTAAGTAAGTATATAGCAACTATTTGTCAAGTTCCCTCATCTTCAAATTTTCATCTATAAAGAAAAATAAGACATGGGGCTGGAGCGGTGGCTTGGCAGTTGCAGCGCTTACCTGGCATGTGCAGGTGCATGGGTTCAAACCCCAGCACCACGTACATGGCAAAGTCTCAGAGCAACGAAAGCCACATGAAAAACTAAATGAAGTTGATTCTCTCTTTCTCTTTCTCTCTCTCTCTCTTCTCTCTCACTGTCTCTAAAAAAAAGAAGAAGCAAGAAAGAAAAATAAGACAGGCAGAGGGTAACATGCAGGGCAGCATGAAGTCAGCCAATCACCCTTCTATGCCTGTCTCTCTAGTGCTGTTTTCCACATTCTTTTGCTAGCTAGCTGGGTTCAGCTAGGTTCCACTAGTGCAAGGCATGAGGAAAGGAAAAGCCGTTTTCCCCAGTTTCTCCAGCAGAAGCAGCAAGAACAGCAGAAGAGAGGACAATAGTCAAAATAATAACAATGAACAACGGAGGAGGCAAAGACCAGAAAATGCAGGCTCAGGTTTCTGGGCAGGAAGTTTGTTCTTGATAGCAATGGTCTCGGTTGCACCAAACCATGGGTACCGGCAGCTCCTCTTCCCTATTGTTCCTCAAGCCCTGTGGTGGTAGCCACTTCAGGTGGCTGTCAATCATTGGGTAACATTATTGCACTCTTTTGTTTTTCCCTCCTACTCTCCTAACACCTTTGCAACGACTGCCTCTATTAATTTCCTTATTTTGAAACACATGGGAGCATTTTACTTTATTAGACTTTCATTGATACAGTTAACTTATTTAAAAGCAAGTATCTAAGGAGTTCAGAGTAGGCCACTCTAGATAGAAAGCCACCTCTTCATCTCTGCACACCAAAGGCTGTTAATGAGGCAGTCTCCATGGTCTTCCCAGCTCCACTCGAGACACTGTATACTTCATATGGTTGTGCTGGTCATGCACCGCACAAAAATTCCCTGTTCAGCGCACATACGCCGCTGAGATCTGCTCTCCAAACCCTGTGCGCAGATCGCGGCACTCAACGAGGGATGCCCTTTCCTAAGTTACACATAGGTAGCTGATAACCCTGCTAAGACACCTCCAAGCCCATGCCTTGTGGGGAAACCTCACTCCCCCAAAGTTCAAAGACTGTAACCTCCTCTAAGTTGCCCCCAGGGCTGCTTTCTGGGCTGACTCACACATTTCAGAGGAAAAGACTTTTGAATTGGCTTGATGGGTATTTCTATGCAGGTGGAAACTAGGCTAGACCCAGGCAGATTCAGGACCCAAAAGAGCTGCAGAGGTCTTGCACGGCACAAAGCATTCCACAGCCTCCATCCCATTTTGTGTGGGTGAGCTGAGAATCTGACCTATTCCTGCTCCCTTTAAGCTTCTGGGCATTGGGACCCCCAAAAGGCATGTGTCTTTCTCCATGGCCTCTCTTTTACTGCAGGAAGAATCCAGACAGCTACTCCAAGCCCTTCCCTGATCACTAGCGCCCTAGGTCAGGCCTTGGTGCCACCCACGGTTTTGCAGGCACACATGTCAACCCTTTGGTTTTGAAGGGTTTCTGGTACCTCCAACTAAATGCAATAAAATGAAGCAAGTCATCCATCTCTGGTCTCCCTCAGCCCTGCAGAGCACAACACTTCTTTTCCTATTGCTAAAAAGAAGCCATGCCACCCCCTGAGTTCACTGAAATGGAGGCATCTACATTCCCGCAGGAGAGTGCACGTATGCTTCAAACCCTTAAACAACCCCTCGCCATATGTGTCGATTTAAATGGAAACCAAACGAGGAAGGATTCTGACGACAGTCTGTCACTGACTGCAGCGCTGCTTCCTCCAGTTAATTTATGTCTTCCGTAATCAAGTGGATGCTTTTTAAAAGGCTCCACCTGGGATGGCACTTTTTCCCCCCATACGTTCACATTCAAAGGTCCCCAGCCCGTGCATTTAGAGTCATTTTAAGACCTCGCGCTCTGGTGGCACTTTATCTTCCTAGCTCTTTACCTGTATTAATTAATTAGTGCTATAAATACAACCAGCACATGACTATTCTGGACCTAATCAGTCACTGACGAGGCTCAGGACCTGGAGGGAGAAAAGGAAAATTGAATCTTTCAAAAGTCGGGCCTATACGAGGCAGTGTCCTCAATTCTGTCCTGAAGGTCAATGGGGAGTGGCTATTTAGGTTCCAACGAGGAAGAACAGAAATTTCATGAACAGCACTCCAGCAACCCCAGTGAAGACAATGCTAATCTATGATGAATAAACCATGGATTCTGTTTTCTTACTGGTTGAGTGTACTAGGTTTTATTGATGGCCTACTAACTGCCTCAGCCTGGGCTGTATGAGAGACGTTCGGAGATGGCATTAGGAAGACTTTCCCACTACGTTGTTATGGTAGAGTTAAAATCTAGCCAAGGAAACCAGAGGACTTTGGGTTGATGAAAAATATTACAGATTTATTAAGTCATTCAAAAAACTATATATTAGAGCTGGAGCGGTGGCTCAGCGGTTATGACACCAGTCCGAACCCCAGCACCGGGTATACAATGAAGTGTCAGAGCAAGTAAAGCCCCAAGAGAAACTAAATAAAATTGGTTCTCTCTCTCTCTCTCTCACTGTTCTTCTCTCTCTCTCTCTCTCTCTTTTAAGAGAAAGGGACAGTGAGAGAGAGAGAAAGTGAGAAACAACTTCATTTAGTTTTTCATGTGGTCTTTGTTGCTCTGAGACGTCTCTGTGTACACGGTGCTGGGGTTTGAACTCACGTACTGGCGCACACAAGGCAAGCACTGTAACCCCTGAGCCACTGCTCCAGCCCCTGTTCCTCTATCTTAGAAAGAAGAAAGAAAGAAAGAAAGAAAGAAAGAAAGAAAGAAAGAAAGAAAGAAAGAAAGAAAGAAAAGAAAAGAAAAAAAGTATTTATTAGAGTTGGAGAGGTGGCTCAGTGGTTACGATGCCTGCCTGGCATGTGGGAGGACGTGGGTTCAAACCCCAGCATCACGTACACAATGAAGTATTGAAGCAACTAAAGCCATATGAAAAAAACTAAATAAAATTGATTCTCTTTCTCTCTCTCTCTCTCAATGTCCCTCTCTCTTTGAAAAAAAATATTTATTAGGGTCGGAGGTGTGGCTCAGTGGAAGAGCACGTGGTTAGCATGCTTCAATCCCCACAACCCCCCCCACACACACACACAAAAAAAAAATATATATATATATAAAAAACATACACACACACACATATGTGTGAATTGCCCAGGAATCCAAGGTGTATTTGCTAGGGGGGTGGAGAATCCAACAAGAGGATATTCTAAACTGCCCAATTCTCCTGGTTGTTTTCTTGGCTAGAAAGAAGGCCAGAAGAAAAAGATTCTGTTTATTCCACCCATAGCACCAGGACTGTTCTTACTGCTAATCCAAAACATCTTGTTTTATGTGGATCTTTAACAGTGAGTTTCTGCATCTGAATTTGCGTCTGATTCTGCGTTGGACCCTCGTGAGATCCCTGCATGTTGATCATGGCCTACCTGCAGGCCTCTGCCTGGGTCACAGGCAAGTAGGGCTAAACGGGGTGAGAGGAGGAAAGGGCATACTGAATTCCAGTCGCCAACACAGGTCTGTCACTCCTCTAAGCCTGATTTTCTTAATTTTTAATTAACTACAAAACTTAGAACTCATCTCACCTGTGGTTTTCCCATGAGTCCGGAAGGAGCTGTGGGCTGGTAGATTTCTTTACCTGTGAGTGGAGGAATTGCTATGGTCACCTGTCCTTTACCCACCTTGCTGATTGCATCTGGCAATGCTGCTACACACATGGGGCTCCAGGCGAGGCACTTAGAGGTTGAAGATGCCAAAGTCTCAGACAGCAGCCTGACAATGAGGAAAGGCTGTGTGGGGCTCTGGCTGGGAACTCGGGCCTTGGGAGAGATGCAGGAAGAAACAACCATGCCAAGTCCAGAGCAGCCCTGGATGCGCAGGGCAGGAGGCCTGAACTCTGTGCAAAGGTGGAGAGTGGAGGGGCATTTAGGAGACGGTCTCTTCCCACAAGGAGGGTTACCCAGTGAGGGAGGAGGAAGTGTTGAGGGCAAGGGAAGCTTGTGGACAAGGACAGGAAAATGCAGGGAGCAATAGCTGGAAGCCCACTTGAAACAGCACCCTGAAAGCGCTCTTGAACCCGCCACACTTTATAGATTTCATTTCTTCCCTCCCTGTCCCGATCCCTCTTTCCTTACTTGGTCAATCATCTGCTGACAGCAGAAAAGCAGAAACAGGTTCCCAGCCTGCCGGGAAATGATATCTTTGGGTCTCCCCTACCTTCTTATCCCTTCTGCAAGTAGTGATCCTTCTCTGCTCAGAGGCAGCCCCTCTGGGTAGAAAGAGGTATGTAGGTTTTCTTTTTCTTTCTCTTCTTCTTCTTTTTTTTTTTTTTTTTTTTTTTTTTTTTTTTTTTTTTTTTTTTTTTTGCTTTCTTGATGTAACAAACCACCCCCAGATATTTTCCTTCCACTCCTTATGAAAGAGTCCAAAAGGTCCAAAGACAGATGCTTCACCCACCCACGTAAAAAGGAAAGAGTCCTACAATTGAACAGTCATTCTGAGCGGAAGCAGATTGAAGATTGCGAAGCTGATGAGGGAAAATACCAATGTCCATTTTCCTAAATTTTTTCATACAAACACAATGAATTCTCAAGCTGGAGGGGGCCCTGGACACCCACACAGGAGCCTAGAGGAGACTCATCCTGAAGCTGTCCAGTGACAGAAACTGCAATGTGCCTGTGAACACTTCCTTAAATCGTACATTTCTGGAGGAGACACAGTTTTGTTGGTGCCCCAGCTAATGCCAACTCTGCTTTTAGGAAGGCGGCTCTCCTATTAGGTATCTTTAGAAACACCAAGAAGCTGCTCCGTGCCAGGTACACAGAAATCCTGCTACCTACTTGTCATTTTTCCCAGCTTTATTAAGGAATGATGGACAAATAAAAATGGTATGTATTTAAGATACGCAACATAATGATTTGATAGGTATGTATACATTAAGTGGCACAGTATTTGCAAATAACCTACGAACATCCTCTTGTCTACTGTAAACCATCTCTAGATCACTCAGAATATCTAATACAAAGTAAATACTTGTTATACTGTGTTGTTTAGGAACTGACAAGAAAAAGGCCTATACATGTTCACTACAAGTACTTTTTTTTTCTGTCCACAGTTGGTTGAATTCAAAGACATGGTAATATCAATTATAGGGGGCTGACTGTATATTGTAGAATTATTACCACAACCAAGCTAATTAACATATCCATTACTTTGCATAGTACAGTTACCCACGTGTGTGTATATATTGAGAACACTTGAGAATACAATCTTAGCAAATTTCAAATCTATGATGCCTTAGTATTATTGACCATAGTCACCATTAGACCTCTAGAACTTATTCATCCCTATGACCAACATCTCCCTGTTACTCCCACCTCCCAGCACCTAATCACACTAATCTACTCTGTTTCTATACGATTAATATTTTAAATGCCACATATAAGTGGGATCATGCAGAATTTGTCTGCCTGACTTATTTCATTTAGCATAGTCTTCCAGATTCATCCATGTTGTGGCAAATGAAAAGGTCCTTTAAAAAAAAAAAACAGAGGGACAGTGAGAGAGAGAGAGAGAGAATCAATTTTATTTAGCTTTTCAAGTGCCTTTCATTGCTCTGACACTTCATTGTGTACATGGTGCTGGGGTTTTAACTCACGTTCTCACACATGCCAGACAATCGCTGGAACCACTGAGCCACCGCTCCAGTCCCGAAAGTGTCCTTTCTTAAGGCTGAATATTCCAGTATATGTGTGTGTGTGTGTGTGTGTGTGTGTGTGTGTGTGTGCACGCACACGGAGGGGAGAGACTTCAGTTTCTTAATCCTTTTGACTGTTGTCAAACAGCATGCCAGCTGTTACCATAGCTTGGCTAATGTGGATAATGCTGCAACCAACTTGCGGGAACAGATATCTCCACGAAGTGGCCTTTTCCTTGCCTTTGAGTATATACTTAGAGAAATTGCTGGGTCATATGATAGTTGCATTTTTAATTTCATTTGGAAACTCCATGCTATTCTCCATAATGGCTGTATTAAATCTACATTCCCATTGACAAGGTACAAGAGTTTTTTTTACTGCAAACTGTTGCTGACATTTGTTATCTCTTGCCTTTCTGATAACAGCCTTCCTAACAGACATGAGCGATGCCTCATTTGTACTTTTGAAGATTAATGACATGGAGCACCTTTTCATATGACTAACAGCCTGTTTTTTAGTTTTCTTTGGAAAAATGTACTCAGGTCCTTTGCCCATTTTTCAGTCAGGTTAAGTGTTTTTCTACTGTTGAACCATGTGAGTTCTTTATATGTTTTGGATATTATCCTTATCGGATATATGGTTTGCCAATATTTTCTCTCATTGCATAGGCTATATTTTCATGTTGTCATTTCCTTTGCTGTCCAGAATTTTGTAGTTTAATGTGGTCCCAATTATTTATGTTTTGCTCTTATAGCCTGAACTTTTATTGTTGTGTCCTAAAAAATAATTGCCAAGATCAATATAAGAGTTTTCCCTATGTTTTCTTCCAGAAGATTTATGGTTTCAGGTCTTATGCTGCTTCAGTTTTTCATATATTTTTGGCTTTTGGTTATGATATAAAGCAAGAGTCCACTATCATTATTTTTCATACAGCTATTCAGTTTATCTTACCATTTATTGAAGAGACTATCCTATTGTGTTTGCTAGTCACTTTTGTCAAAAAATTAATTTGACAGTACATTTGTGGTCTTATTTCTGAGTTCTATGTATTTCCCATTGGTCTATGTGCCTGTTTGTTTGCCACTATCATACTGTTTTGATTACTACCACTTTTTATTAAGATCTTAAATCAGGAAGTAGGATGCTTCCAACTCTGCTCTTCTTTCTTAAGATTGCTTTAGCTATCTTGCGTCTTTTGTGATTCCTAAAAATTTTAGGATTTCTTTTCTATTTCTAAAAAAAATGCTATTTGATTTTTTTCATAGGTAATGCATTCAATTGTATATCACTTTGAGTAGCATGAAGGTTTTAACAATACCCTTCCAATCCATGAACATGGGATAACTTTCCATTTTGTGATATATTCAATTTCTTTCATCAATACTTAATAATTTTCAGGATGTAGACCTTTGACATCAAAGGTTAAATTTATTTCAGAGTATTTTATTCCCTCTGATGCTGTTGCAAATGGAATTTATCTCTAAATTTCTTTTTCAGATGATTTGTTGATAGTGCTAGACATACAACTGATACTTGTGTGTTGATTTCGTATCATTCAACTGCATTGAATTTAATAGTTCTAATTGGGTTTTTTGTTAGTTGGTTGGTTGTTTTTTGGTGAAGTCCTTAGAGTTGTCCATAACAAAATCATGTCATCTGCAAACGGAGACAATTTTACTTCTACCTTACTGATTTGGATCTTTTATATATTTTCATTGCCTAATTTCTCTGCCCAGCACTTTCAGTACTGTGTGGAATAGAAATGACTAAAGTAATTATCCTTGTCTTGTCCCTTAAAGGACAGGCTTCCTTTTTTCATGGTTGAATATGATATTATCTGTAGGTTTGTCACATGGCCTTTATTGCATTGTGACATTCAGTTTATATTTAATTCGTTGAGAGTTTTATCATGAGTGATGTTGAATTTTGTTAAATACTTTTACTTCATCTATTAAGATGACCATGTGATGTTTATCCATCATTCTGTTAAAGTGGTATAACATCTATTGATTTGTATATATCGAGCCAGTTTTGTATCCCAGGAATAAATCCTTGAACATGGTGTATATTTTGCTTGTATTTTGTGGAGAACTTTGGCATCTATGTTCTCCATAAATACTGGCCGATAATTTTTTTTTCTTATACTGTCCTTGTTTGGCTTTCATATCATTGTCTGGCTTTGATACTGGGGTAATGCTGGCCTTATAAAATGAGTTTGAAAGTGTTTATTCCTCTTCATTTTTTGCTAATAATTTGATAATTACTGGTATAACTTTTCTTTAAATGTTTGGTAGAGTTAATTGGTGAAACAATGTGGTTTTAAGGTTTTCCTTGATGGAAGATTTTTGATGACTGATTCAATTTCCTGTTCATTGTTGGTCAGTTCATATTTTCTATTTCTTCTCAGTCTTGGTATTTTTCTATCTTAGAAAATGATCTACTTCTAGATTATCCAATTTTTGCATATAATTGTTCATAGTATTCTCTCATAATCCTTTATAATTTTATGTTATCAGCATTTTTTATTTGTTTTTGTTTTTATTTTTACTGAGGATTTAACCCAAATGTGCTTTGTCACTGAGACACAACTCCAGCTCTTTTTATTTTTTTATTTTGAGGCAGGTTCCCATTAAGTTTCTAAGGCTGGCTTTGACCTTGTGACCCTCCTGTCTCAGCTTCCCAAGCCTCTGTGATTACAGTCCTGTGTCACCATACCCAGCTATGTTGTCAGTTCTAACATATCTTTCATTTCTGATTTTGAGTCTTCTCTCTTTTTTTCCCAGGCTAGGTAAAAGTTGTTAATTTTGTTTTCCTTTTCACACACAAAAAAAATCACTCTTAGGGCCAGAATGATGGCTCAGTGGTTGGAGCACTTTCCTAGCATGCAGGAGGACCTGAGTTCAAACCCAATCACCACATACAAAGCTAAGTGTCAGAGAAACAGTGGCCAGATGAAAAAATAAGTTGATTCTCTTTTGCCTTCTCTTATCCATTTTTCTAGTCACTATTTCATTTACTTCTGCTCTGATCTTCATTATTTTGTTCCTTCCGCTTTTGTTTTTTCTTTTGTCTAGTTCCTTCAGATATAAAGATCCATTGTATTAGATCTTTTTTTCTGCTTGTAAGTATATGTCTGTAGAAATTTCCCTATTAAGCTGCTTCTGCTATATCCCATAAGTTTTGATATATTTAATTTCTACTTTTATCTATCTGAAGTAATTTTTTAATTTCCCTTTTGACTTTTTCTTTGTCCTGTTGGTTATGGCTATGGTCTGAATGTGCCACCTTGAAATTCCAACTCCTAAGATGGTGGCATTAGGATGTAGGACCTTTGGAAGGTAATTAGGTCAGGAAGCCATAGTCCTCATGATTGGGACTACTGCTGCTATTAGACTACAGATTAAGCTATCTCCTTCTTCCATGTAACTTTTTACAGTGAGAAAGCATCAGTCTAGGAAAAAAAGAAGGCCTCATCAAACATCAAAACTGTTAGTTCTGACTTTGCCTCATCCCTGGCAGGTGCACAGGACACCCCAAGGACCCCATGCCCAGATTCTGTCCTACCACTGAATGTGCCCAGGTCTCTGGTACTGGCCTCAGCACCAGAACACCCCAAGGATCCCATACATGGACACGGCCTAGCCATTGCACATATCTGCCCTACCAAGATAGATTAAGCACATCCTCACCACCAAGGATCCCATGACCTTTTACTATGGCGTATAGGCTGGCCCATTCCATCCCACCCCATGTCTCCAAGACTGCAAGACCCAGCAATGCAACACTACCACATAGCATCAGCAACCCAATGTCTTCCCAGCAACCCCACCAGGTTCCAAATCTGAGACCTAGAATCTAGATCCAAAAGGTGCAACAAAACAAGGCTCCAGGCAGAAGCAGTTTTCTGGAAGAAGGTGGTAATGAGAGAGGTAGTGTCTGACCCAATGCTTTGACCTACAAGATAAAAGCACCTGGAGACTTGCCTTGCCTCCACACAGGGAATGTCAATTCAAAGATCCATAAGTTTTTCAAAGATGAGGAATCAAACTAGAAAAGGTTCACTTCAAACCCACAACTCCTCTACCGAGGAACCCCAGGACAAGGAGTGGGATGGAAACCCTAGAACAAATTATCAATGATCTGATTACTAAAAGGAACAATGAACTAAAGGAAGATTTAATGAAGGGACTAAGTGAGAGAATTCAAGAGATGAAAAATTCTATTGTCATCAAAGAAATAGACATATTGAAAAAGGAAGTAACAGAGCTAAAATCTGTAGTCAATCACATAAGAGGAACCATGGAAGAATTTAATAATAGACTAACTTCTATAGAAAACAGAACCTCAGTTCTTGAAGAAAGAACTTCTGACAATGAGGATTGGCTGAGTAAACTTGAGCACAAGTATGACAAAAAAAAACAAACCTCACAGAATATGAGCAAAATTTTCAAAATGTCTGAGATGAAATCAGAAGAAACAATCTAAGAGTACTTGGGATACAGGAAGAAATTGAAAAGCAAATGAAGGGTATAAAGAGCATTCTCAAAGAAATACTTAATAAAAATTTTTCCCATATTAGAATAGAATCAGAAATGCTCATCCAGGAAGCATACAGAATACCTAATAGACCTAATCAAATGAGAAGCTCATCAAGACACACCATAGTTGAAATATATAACAGGGAAATCACAGAAAGAAAATTAAAAGCTATAAGAGAGAAATGATAAATCATATTCAGAGGAAAACCAATAAGGATCACCTCTGACTTTTCAGCTCAGACTCTAGAAGCCAGATGATCCCAGAAGGAGATCTTTCAATGTCTGAATGAATGATCACAATATGCAGCCCAGAATATTAGGAAAATACCAGGAAAACTCAGCTTCAAATTCAATATGGAAAGAACAACATTTCATGATAAGATCCAACTAACAGCATTCATGAAAAGAAACCAGCATTACAAAGAATCCTCAAAGATAAACTCCAGATAAAAAAACAAGCAAACAATTCTCAAAACCCACAAACAGAGAGGGGCTGGAGTGGTAGCTCAGTTGTTACAGTGCTTGCATGGCTTGTATGAGGATGAGGGTTTGAACCCCACCCTATCAATAGACAGCCAAGACAGCACAGAATTTACCAATAAAACATGATGCCTATGAGCTACAACCACATAAGTATCCTAACACCAAATGTGAATGGTCTCAATGCACAATCAAAAGACAAAGATTAGTGGATTGGATCAAAAAACAAAATCCAACAACAGGAGACTGACCTTACAGCCAATGACATCCACAGATTGAGGGTGAAAAGATGGAAAAAAAAATCTGCCAGTCATATGGCCCAAGAAAGCAAGCTGGTATTGCAATCTTTACCACCAAAAAAAGTAGATTTCAAACAAACTGATCGGAAGAGATAAAGAAGTCCACTACATCCTAGTAAAGGTAACAATACAACAGGAAGACATAACTATAATAAATATTTACTCTCCAAACACCAATCCTCTCAACTATGTGGATAAATTATTCCATGACGTAAAACCAATTGTGGACCTCAACACAATAATACTGGGAAACTTTAATACTGCTCTATCACCAATAGACAAAACTGTCAAAGCAAAAAGCAATAAAGAGATCTCCAGCCTAAATAACTCCATAAATCAAATGGGTTTACAGACATCTATAGACTATTCCACCCCAAATTGGCTGAATATATCTTCTTCTCAGCAGCACATGCTTCTTTCTCCAAAACAGATCATATTCTAGTTCACAAAGGAAATCTCAGCAAATATGTAGCCTATAGGATCATGAAGCCAAGACCCTAGAAATTAACCACAAATATTATAACATAAAACATACATTCACATGGAGATCGAATAATATCCTATTAAATGAAGAATGGATCCAAGAAGACATGAGAGCAGAAATTTTAAAATTCTTGAAAGCAAATGAGAAGACATAACACATTGAAATCTCTGGGACAACATGAAAGCATTCTTAAGAGAAAATTTATAGCACCAAGTGCCTACATAAAAAAATCAGGAGAGATCTCAAATAAATAACCTTATGCTCCACCTCAAATCCCTACAAAAGGAAGAATAATTTAAGTCCAAAGCCAGCAAAAGATAGGAAATAATCAAGATCAGAGCTGAAATCAATGAAATTGAGAACAACAACAAAAAAACAATAAAAAGAAGAGATGAAACAACCAGCTGGTTCTTCAAATATATATATATAAAACTGATAGACCCCCTAGCCAAAAGGAGGGTCTCACTAAAAGGAGGGAATTGAAGCAAATCAAAAAAATCACCAATAGAAAAGGGACAATCACCATCTACCCCATAGAAATCCAACAAATTATCAGAACATATTTTGAAAAACTAGACTCCTCTAAATTAGATAATCTGAAAGACGTCAACAAATTTCTAGTCACATACAACAACTCCAAACTGATTGAAGATGATATTGAAATCCTAAGCAGCCCAATAACAGGCACCAAAATCCAAATAGCCATTAAAAACCTTCCAAAGAAGAAAAGCCCAGGACCTGATGGATTCGCACCAAGTTTTACCACAACTGTCAGGAGGAGCTAACTCCTGTCCTTATTAACTATTCCAAGATATTGAAAAGGGAGGAACTCTCCCAAACTTTTTTTATGAGGCAACCATAACTCTGATACCAAAACCCAATACAAACACATAAAAAAAAAAAAAAGGAAAAGAAAAAGAAAACTAGGGCTGTAGTGGTGGCTCAGCGGTTACGGCGCTTGCCAGGCATACGCAAGTATACGAGTTCAAACCCCGGCACCATGTACACAACGACATCTTGGAGCAATGAAAGCCACATGAAAAACTAAAATAAAAAATCTCTCTCTCTCTCTCTCTCTCTCCCTCCCTCTCTCTTTAAACAACAAAAAAAAATAAAACTGCAGACCAACATCCATGACGAACATCAATGCAAAAATCCTTAATAAGGTTCTAGCAAAAGCATATCAAGAAGATAATTCATCATCAACAATTTGGCTTCATTCCATGCTAGGCTGGTTCAACATACACAAATCAATAAATGTGATTCATCATTTAAACAGAATTAAGGACAAAAACCATATGTTCATCTCAATTGATGCAGAAAAGGCCATTGATAAAATCCAGCATCCATTTCTGCTCAAAACTCTAGAGAAGAAAGGGATTAAAGGAACTTAACTACGTAAAGGCCATATACGACAAAACCGCAGCTAGTATAATACTAAATAGAGAAAAGCTGAAAGCATTTCCACTAAACTCAGGAGCAAGACAAGGCAGCCTACTCTCACCACTTTTATTCAATATAGTCCTTGAGACTCCAGCTGGAGCAATCAGGCAAGAGAAGGAAATTAAAGGGATAAGAATAGGAAGAGAGGAAGTCAAACTATCCCTTTTCGCTGATGACGTGATCCTATATCTGGAAGATCCAAAAGCTCCATCATAAAACTGCTTGAGTTTATAAACAGATTTAGAAAAGTGGCAGGCTACAAGACCAACACCCATAAATCAATAGCTTTCCTATAAACTAACAATAATAGGACGGAAGAAGAAATCAGGAAATCAGTCTCATTCACAATGTCCTCAAAAAGAATAAAATACTCAGGAATTAATCTAACAAAGAAAGTAAATGACCTCTACAATGAAAATTATCAAACATTGAAAGAAGAAATTGAAGAAGACCTGAGAAGATAGAAAGACATTCAATGCTCTTGGTTATTTATGCATAATTAATATAATTAAAATGGCCAGTCTGCCAAAATCACTATATAGATTCAATGCAATCCCCATCAAGATACCGATGTCATTCTTTACAGATATAGAAAAAGCAATTCTCAAATTCAGTTGGAACAATGAGAAACCCAGAATAGCTAAAACATTACTAAGCAGGAAAGACAAAACAGGTGATTTCACAGTATCAGATCTGAAATTATACTATAAGGCTGTAATAACAAAAACAGCATGGTACCGTATCAAAATAGAATGAAGACGAATGGAATAGAAGGCTTCGAGACAACCCCATAAATCTATAAATATCTGATCTTTGACAAAGTGGGTCAAAATATAACATGGAAGAGAGATAATCTGTTCAACAAATGGTGCTGGACAAACTGGATAGGCATTTGCAAGAAATTGAAATTAGATCTTTATTTGTCACCTTGAACAAAAATCAAATCAAAGTGTGTCAATGGATCAAGGAACTAGGAATTAAGCCAGCTACCATACAACTGCTAGAAGAAAAATGAGGACCAACACTCCAGCGTTTGGGAGTAGGCAAAGACTTTCTCAACAAGACTCCCAAAGCAAAAGAATTAAAGTAAAAAATCAGTGAGTGGGATGCCATTAAACTAAACAGCTTTTGCTCAACCAAGGAAGTGGTCAAAACTGTCAAGAGAGAACCTACAGAATGGGAGATAATCATGACCTGTGATTCCTCCAATGGGGGACTAATATTTAAAATTTATAAATAACTCAAAAAACTTAATACCAAAAACACAAACAAGCCAATTAATAAGTGGGTCAGAGAGCTAAACAAAAATTTCTCAACAGAGGAAATCAAGCAAGCAAAATGAAGCCAATGAATTCATGAAAAATTGTTCTAAATCACTAGTAATCAGAGAAATGCAAATCAAATCTACATTAAGATTCCACCTCACTCCAGTCAGATTGGCAAAGATGAAGAATATAAACAATAACAGATGCTGGAGGGGTTGCAGGGAGATAGGAACACAAGCACACTGTTGGTGGAAATGCAGCCGCTCTGGAAAGCAGTGTGGAGACTCCTCAAAAAATTAAGGTTGGATCCACCATATGAACCAGCTATATCCCTTTTCTGGGTATTTTCCCAGAGGAGTTAGAATCAGCACATTAAAGTGACACAGCAAAATCTATGTTCGTAGCAGCTCAATTTAAAATCGCTAAATTATGGAACCAACCCAGATGCCCCTCACTGGGCAAATGGATCCAAAAGCTCAGAGAGCATTCTATCCAACAGAAACTGAATATAGATTCTTCTCAAGCACATATGGAGCATTTTCCAGGATCAATTAGGCCACAAACAAATTATATATATATAGTTTATATATATAATTATATATATATAGTTATTTATATATATAATTTATATGTATATAAATTATATATATATATAAAATAGTTGAGTAGAATATATATATATTCTACTCAACTATTAGAAACAAAGGCCAGATAAAAAAATAAATTTTAAAAAATCAAATCTCACCCTTCTCACCCTCCAGAAGTGTGAGAAATGTTTATTGTTAATAAGCTACCCAGTTTATGTTATTGTGCTGTAAGAGCCTGAACTGGCTAAGACAGTTGTTCAGGTGTGTGTTGTTTCCTTTCCACATATTTGCAGTTTTTCCAGTTTTTCCTTGTTATTGATTTATAATTTATAAATTTATAATTATAATTTATGCTTCCAGAAAAGACATTTAATATGATTTCAACTCCTTAAGCATATTAAGATTTGTTTGTGGCCTAATTAATCCTGGAAAATGTTCCACGTGTGCTTGAGAAGAATGTATATTCAGTTGCTGTTGGATAGAATACCCTATATGTCTGTTAGGTCCATACAATTACAGGTTAAAAACAATTGTTTCTAATGATTTTCTGCCTGGGTGATCCATCAGTTTTTGAAAATGGGGTACTAAAGTCCCCTACTAATGTCATATTGATGTCTATTTCTCCCTTCAGATTTGTTAATATCTGCTTTTATATATTTAGTTGTCCAAACATCGGGTGCATGTATATTTACAATTGTTACATCCTGTTGATAAATTGACCCCTTAATTATTATCTAATATTTTTTATTTCTTGTGACTATTTTGAATTAAAGTATATTTGATCTAATATAAGTATAGCCACCCTTGCTCTCTTTTTGTTACCATTTTCCTGGAATATCTTTTCCCATCCTTTAACTTTAAGCCCTTGTATACTCTTAAAGCTAAAGAGACTCTTGGTAGGCACCATATCTTAGGTGTTGTTTTGCTTTGTTTCATATTTAATATTCATTTAGCCACTGAACATCTTTTTATTGTAGAATTTGATCCATTTACATGTAAACCAGTTACTGATAAATAAGGACTTATTATTGCCATTTTGTTCATTGTTTTATGATTTTGAAGTTTCTCTGTTCTTTGCTTCTTTATTTTTGCAATTTGATGATTTTCTATAGTGGTATGCTCTGGTTTCTTTCTCTTTATCTTTTGTGAACCTCCTATAGGTTTTGGCTTTGCAATTGCCCATGGGACTTGCCTAAAACAGCTTACAATTACAACCTTCTATTCTAAGATGATAGCAACTTAATTTTTATCACAAAGATTTTACACTTTTACTTCTCCTCCCACCACATTTTATGCTTTTGATGTCAAAATTTTTTGTATTCTATATCCATTAACAAGTAATTATAGCTATAGTCATTTTTAATACTTTCTACTTTTAAAATATACTAAAGCCAAAAATTATTTACATACTACTATTATAGCATTAGAATATACTGAATTACACTATGTACCTACCTTTACCATTGAGTTTCATTCTTTTATATATTGCATCTGGATATCCATTTAATTCCAGATTTGGAGGGATGTTTCAGTTATTACATCTTTATTTTTTTCTGTTATTACATATTTTAAAATGTTTTCATTCCTTCTCTCTTCTCTGAGAGTCCTAATGTGTACTTTCTTTTGTGGTGTTTCATAAATCTTACAATCTTTCTTCATTCCTTTTTTTTCTCCTCTGACTGAATAATTTCAAAATACCTGTCCAAGTTCACATATTCTTTCCTCTGCTTCATCAAGTGTGCTCTTGAAACTCTCTATTGCATTTTTCATTTCATTCTTTGCTCTGTTGAGCTCTATAATTTCTATTTGGCATGTGTGTGTGTGTGTGTGTGTGTGTGTGAGAGAGAGAGAGAGAGAGAGCGAGAGAGAGAGAGTTCTATCTCTGTTGAACTTCTCATTGTTCATGAATTGCTTTCCTGATATTATCAAGTGACAACTAGATATCTCTAGATATCTAGAATCTCTTGAAGTTAGCTGAGCTTCCCACAAACAATTATTTTGAATTCTTTGTCAAGCAATTTTTATATTTCTTTACTTCTTTGAAATCAATTCCTGGAAAATGGTTGTGTTCCTTTGGAGATGTTTTTCCTTTTCATGTTCCTTAAAGTCTTGCATTACTATCTTCATACTTGAAGAAATAGGCATCTCCTCCATCCTTTGCTGATTAGCTTTAGGAGAGAAAGATTTTTACCAGCCATCCTAGTGAAGGATTCTGAAGCTTTCTCAGATCACTTTTTTTCTTTTTCTTTTTTTTTATTGGTGTGTTATCATTTTACACAATGAAGGGACTTGTTCTTACACATTCATAAATGCACACATTATGACAATATATTTTGAACCTGTGCCTTCCCCATCACTTCCCTCCCTTCTTCCCTCTCCCCAGTCAGACCACTTTTTCGGGAGCACCTGTTTAACTCCTCTTGTTCCCTCTTGAGGGGAGGCATTTTTAAGAGTGTATGTCCTCTCTTATTGCTACAAAGCCAGCGCAGGTGATGAGGACCTCCCTTTTGCTCTCCCTCAGGTGGCATCCTGAAATCCTCGAGTTTATGTGCCCTTTCCCAATACTGCAAAGTGAAGCTGGCTCACTTCACTTACTTTCTAGCCATCTGAAAAGGTTCATGTTCACTGTCCAGGGAACACAAAGCTGGCCATGAGGGAGGAGAGGTGAGGTGAGGTGCATGGAGCATTGGGGTTCCCATGAATCAGCTGGGGGTGTCCCAGAGATGAAGCATCCCAAGTCTCTCATGGGAATGCCTCCTGATGGAGTACAAAAAAAAAAATTAGTAGGATTCTAGCACCTTCCTGAGTTTCAAACCCTGGTTGCTTTGAGTCCTTACCTCTCTTTCTTGCTTCCAAACTCTCCCAGTTATCCAGCTGTGCTTACACCCTCAGTGTTCTAGGGAGTGCAAGGAAGAGGTGGACCTCTTGGGACATCCAGAACAACTGCAGAAACCAATCACCCTCACTTCCTCCCACATGAGGAATTGTCAGTTGAGGGAGTCTCTCCTGGCATTGAGCTGTGACACACTGAGGGAAGGAGGATGTGAGTAAAGTAAGGCTGTTTATACCCTCTACAATGATCTGTTCTCAGATTTCATGATTCTTTTTTATGCCAAAACTTCACTGGAATCCTTGATGCCCACTGAGTTACTCTGATCCATGGCTGTCAAAATCAGCATGCGGCAGGAACTAGTGATAGAAAGTTTTCATTCTGCCATTTTGCTGGTGTTACTGTTTTCCATTTTTCTGTCTAAAGTTTCCTATGCCCTCGGAGGTGCTTCTCAAAGTCACCTACCCACACCATCACTGTCTTCTCTGAACTTCCCACAATACAGGGGTTTCCCTAGGATCCCTCAGAGAATAATATTATAAACCCAGCCTCCTGAATGAGCAAGCACGTGAGATCTTTTGTTACCCTAGGATAGTGTTTGTGCTCTCAAATCAGGAGACCTAAATGAATAGTAGAAACACAAGATTCAAGCCCACAATTCAAGACCTCTTCAGTAGCTTTCAGATCTTCCAGTTTAAGAAAGCTAATTATTCACACCCACTCTTCCATGAAATAGCAACAGAAAGAAGTGTTGCTGTTCAAAAAGAAGTGAGCAGCTCCTCTCCAAAGACACATATAAGCAGAAACACAGGGACTATCTGTTTAAAATCATGGATATTCTAGCTTGCGCAACTACCAATATGGTCCATGGACCACCTGCATCGGCCTTACCTGGTACCTTTCTGAGTTGTATAATCTTGTTAGAAACACCCCACCCCAGATCGACTGAATTAAAATCTACTTTTAGCAAGATCCCTAAATACTTTATGCTAAACATCAAATTTGAGAAGTGTTGATTTCCAGCTCAGCTGCATATAGAATCACCTGTGCAATTTTAGCTTTTTTTTTTAAGAGAGAGGGAGAGACAGAGAGAGAGAGAGTGAGCGAGAGAGAAAGAAAGGATCAATTTTACTTAGTTTTTCATGTGGCTTTTGTTGCTCCAAGATTTCTTTGTGTATGTGGTGCTGGGGTTTGAACTCACGTACTCACACACGCTGAGCAAGCACTGTAACCACTGGGCCACCACTCCAGACCCAATTTTAGCTTTTAAATACCGATTTTCAGGCCTTATACACAGTCAAAGGACTCTGAACCTCTGCTACTAAGATCCAGACATCTATATTTTAAATGTTCCCCTAGTGCAGTGCATGAGAACTTTCCTTGAAGGTTCCTATACTTCATGCCCAGCTACATTTGAAAAAATTTCCTTCTCTTCCTTAATGTTGTTTTTTTCCGAAAGTTAATTGTATTAGTCAGCTTTCCAGCCCTCTGACAAAATATCTGGGAAAATCAACTTAAAGGAGGAAAGATTTATTTCAGTTCACTATCCATAGTCGCTTAGCCCTGTTGCTTTAGGCCTGAGGAAAGGCAGAACATTACCGCAGAGAGCACCTCATGGAGAAAAGCCGCTCACATCATGGAGAGAGAGGTAGAGAGAAAGGGCCCAGAGACAGAGCCTTCAAGGGCACAGTCCCAAGGACCTACTTCCTCCAACTAGGCTTTCTCTCCTGTTATGGTTTAAATGTGAGATGTCCTCCAAAAACTCATGTGTGAGACAATGCAAGAAAGTTTGGAGGTGAAATGATTGGGTAGGCAGGGTGTGGCTGGAGGAGGTGGGTCCTGGGGCATGCCTTTAGGGTACATATTTTGTGAGCTGAGCTTACACTCTCTCCTTCCTTCTGCCAAATCTTGAACTGCTTTTCTCCACCACACACTTCTGTCATGATGTTCTGCCTCACCTCAGGCCATGAGGAGTGGAGCCAGCTGTCTATGGACTGAGAACATTGAAATCAAATAAACTTTTCCTCCTTAAAATTGTTCTTATCCAGTCTTTTGGTCACAGTGGTGAGTAGGCTGCCAAAACATGTAAATTCCCATCAGCCCCCTGCAACATATTAAATTATGAACCTATCAGTGGATTAATCCATTGATGTGAACCCTCATGATCCAAACACATTCCAAAGAGCTACCTCTGAACATTCTTGCACTGGGAACCAAGTTTTCAACATATAAGCTTTTGGAGAACATTCC
>PVKS010027103.1:0-27878 GCA_004027875.1 Aplodontia rufa | reverse complement strand
TTCTCATGTAACTCAAATTTATTATTTGCATTTATTTTTAGGTCATTTAAAACTGTGCTTTCCAATATGGTAGCTGCTAACTAAATGCGGTCAATTAAATTTATATATATATATATATATATATATATATACACACACACACACACACACACACACACACATATATATATATATTAGAGAGGGATAGTGAGAGAGAGAAAGAAAAAAATCAATTTTATTTAGTTTTTAATGTGGCTTTCTTTGCTCTGAGTCTTTGTTGGGTACATGGTGCTCAGGTTTGAACTCACTCGCGCATGCCTGGTGAGCAACGAAATTGCTGAGCCACCACTCCAGTCCTTATTGTTTTTTCTTTTTTTAGTTTTGTTACTTTATTTAAAACCAGTAGATGAAACTGGAGCAGTGGCTCGACAGTTTCAGTGCTTCCTTGGCATGCACAAGGACACAAATTCGAAACCCAGCACCACGCGCACAAACAAGTGTTGGTGCAAGGAAATCCACATGAAACACTAAATAAAATTGAATCTCTTTCTCTCTCTTGCTATCCCTCTCTCTCTCTTGAGAAAAAGAAAACACTAGATCAGTTATGCTAAGGGAAATGTTCTAGCAATAAGTTATATCTCTAGTCCTGTTTTAAATATTATAATGAGACAGGATCTTACTATGCTGCCAAGGCTGGAATCAAACTTGAGATCCTTCTACCTCAGCCTCCCAAGTTGCTGGATTGCAGGTGTACACCCCTGTTCACACTCTATTTAAAGAAAATATAAAAGTCAGCATTTCAGTCACACAACACCCGTAAACAGAGATGCTCTTAAGTGCAAAGTAACCATTATATTGGACAGAGCAGAAATTAGGACATTTCTTTCATCGTGGAATTGTTTTTGATTATCAATATTATAAAAGACATAAACTGAAAATAAAGGGCAATATTCAGGGTGGGCGCAGAACATGTTGTACTTACAGAATAAAAGAAATTGCTGAGTATTTAAACACTTCTGTGTTAATTGTTTCTTCAGTTATCCTTACCCAGATACTGCTAACATATATCACATACTTTTTGTAGTTTGACACATTTTAAAAAGTATTTTGTATATTTCATTGATTAATTTGAATGTATTAATGAAATTTTAAAAAAATACACAAGTAGGTAATCCCTAAAATTCCTGGAAATAGAAACAGTTGATATTAAAGTTTTGAAGCATTTTCTTTCAAAAGTTACCTTACCAAGATAATTAGAAAATGATTACAAAATTGTCTCTAATTATATATATATATATTTATATATATAGGTTTAAATATTTTATTTATACTTAAGTATATAAATACCAGGATACCCTACATTTTCTGAAAAAAATGTACTGTTACCTATCTTACATAATTATAGTCACATTGCATAAGTCCATACAGATTTTTAAATTAATTTTTCAACATAATAATTTTTCATCACAATTAGATTTCCACAAATTCTCAGGTAAACTACTATAATCTGACTGTAAAATAACAATATTAGAAAACATGAACATTTACTTTGAGAAACATCAATCATAATCTTATTTTATCTATTTTTGTATCTTTGGAGGAATGCTCATTTGATGCTACGGACTCCTTAAAACTATTTGGGTAATGAGATTAATCCCTGGCTTGGATATATGTGTTTCTATTCTGCTTTAAGAATACAAGAAAAGTTAAGAGCAGCAATTTTAACATTATGTCCCTAAATTCTGAAGGATTGCTACATTTATATGAAAGAATGAAATGTTACAACAGGATTATTATATCTGTGAGTGAGAGACAAAACTCAGATGTGATTGAGTGGAACTTCAGACAGTTTTTCATCTAACATTTTGCATGTACAGGGGCAGGTGGCATACGAATTGAGGAGAGAAGAAATCAAAACCAAGTGCTAACTCTGTGTTGATACAGATATATTCACCTTAAGCCAATCTGCAATGTACATTTATTGCTAAGCTTTCTATAAATCTGGAGACATATAAATTTGATTTTCTGAAATGGTTCATAGCTCTGAAACAAAGACAGCTACAGGTATATTTTTGGAAAGTGATTCAGGAAGTGTATATCAGAAAATGGTTAAAATGTAACAAGGGAAAGAGAATACCCAGTAAAGAGTGATTTTATGACTAGTTTGATTTAGATGGGCAATTGAATTCAAAGAAACCACATAGAATGCATGTCAGAATTGTTTTAAAGAAAGATGAAGACACAGGGATATTCAGTATTCAGCTTTTGCCTTTCAATACTGAGTGTTGGCCCTGGAAACACTAAGTCTTGATCATTCCAGGGTATCCAACTGATGAGCTCATTTCCACATTTCATAGGAAGGCTTCAAATAGGCAGAAACAAAGACAAAGGAGCTTGAGGTGGAAAGCATCTGAATTCTTGTAAAATGTCTCCGGCAGCTTCAGATGGAGTTAGAGCTGGTCCACTATGTAGACAGTGAATCTGTGTTAACTTCCACCATCCAGCCCTTGTACCATTCAGATCTGCCCATGTCCTACTCTGACTCCTTCTGTTACAGAGGCTTTAACTAATAGCAGAATCCCCCCAAATTATAGGATATTGGAGACTGAGCCCACAAGATATACTCCTTGTGCAGTAAATCCTCCCAAGGCTTTGGCTATTTATTATTCATCTTATTTTCATTCAACCAGAGCCTATCTTTGGGTACCAATTTTGCTGTTTCATTTTTTTCAATAGGTTTGAAGGTGCCTACATGCACCTCAGTGGATCTTCCCTGCTGCTGGCTCAAAGTTTCTGCTTAAGATGCCATAGATACTGTTATTACCACGGGACATTTACTAGCATGCTTTGGAATATAGCATAACTAACTAGGTCTTCCATTATAACCTCAAAATTCACACCCTTAAATGGAGATGAATGGTTACTACTAAGTCAATGGCCAAAGATCTATCAGAGTGTAAGAGAAACTGACCATTTACCTCTCTTACTGTCTATAAATTTCAGGAAACAATTCCCCCCTCAAATGAAACAAAAGTGGTATTTGGTACCAAGGCAGGCAATTGGTAAATGGTCTGTTAAAACAATTTTTAATTTATATGAATTTTTTTTCCATTTCAATTTGATGAACATTTGAACTTTTGTTGTTTTTCCCTTATGTATTGATAGGGCTAATATAAACCATTTTTTAAAAATTTTGGTATAAATAAGCATTCATATAATTTCAAGAAGAAATGACAATCAATGAATAATACTATAAAATTACTTATGATCCATCTGGGGAAAAGCAGGAGAGAGAAACAACACAGTAATCTAATCAGAAAAAAAATTTAATGTAAATGCTAAAAAAGTGGAGATTAAAGTCAGGGAACTGGTTCATAGGATCAAAGTAAACTGAAGAACATAGAAAAAGCAGATATAAGGAATACTCCAAGGAAAGGCCACGTCTGTGTATTGGATATCCAGATCTTTTGGGTCTATGACATCACAGCAAAGCATTTGTTAATACCACATCAATGGAATTGGATGTAAATTTTCTCTATGGAACTTGCCAGACATCTCCCATTAAGTTTGCCGAGTAAATTGATTCATGAAAAGCTTCTCTGGAAGCAATTTGCTATAAAATAGCTCAATGTAGGGTGCCAGCAGGAGGTGCCGGGTTTTGCTTACAACTGAGTGCTCCCAACCCAAGACCTGGAGGACAGTTCTATGAGTACTACCAGTGGTGGCTGGAGGCATGCTGCTAGGAAACTGCCCACATCAGGATGTGAGAGTCACCTGCTTTTTGCTGAGTACTGCTGACCGTGCTGTGCTGCTCTGAAGCCAGACTCTGGAGAAGCTGTAGGCACTCTAAGGGCCGGATATAGAAGGAATCCACACATATTGAAGACATTTGCCATGCACTGCAAGACAAACATGCAACATTCTTTTGTCCCAGACTTCAATATCAAATTAGCAATACTAATCCCGTTGTCACCTGACAAAAGGAAAATATTTAAAGGGTTATCACTGTTTTTTTTTTTTTTTAAAGAGAGAGTGACAGTGTGAGAGAATCAATTTTATTTAGTTTTTATGTGGCTTTTGTTGCTCCAACGCTCTTGTATATGTCGTGCTGGGGTTTGAACCTGCATCTTCTTGCATGTTAAGCAAGCGCTATAACTTTGAGCCATCGCTCCAGCCTGGGTCAACCCTTTCTTATTTCCTTAATTTTTAGAAAGAGACAATCAGGGGCTGGAGCAGTGGCTTGACGGTTATGGCACTTGTCTGGCATGTGCGGGGACCGGAGTTCAAACCTCAGCAACACATACACGACTAAGTGTTGGAACAACAAAAGTCAGATGAAAAACTAAATAAAGTTGTTTCTCCCTGCCCCCCCACTGTCTTTCCTTCTTTCTTTTTAAGGGAGAAGGACAGTGAAAGAGAGAGAGAAAGAATCAATTTTATTTATTTTTTTTCACTTTGCTTTCGTTGCTCAGACACTTTGTTGTGTATGTGGTGCTGGGATTTTAATCTGCGTACCTGCCAGTCAAATGCCATAACCCACACAGCCACCACTCTAGCCCCACTGTCCCTCTTTCTTTAAAAGAAAGAAAAGAAAAAGAAAAGAAAAGAAAGAGACCATCAATTTTATTTGCTTTCAAATGTTTTTGTTGCTCCAACACTTCATTATGTACATGGGACTGGGGTTCAAACCCACATCCTTGAGCATGCCAAGCAAGCGCTGTAATCTCTGAGCCACATTCCAGCCCCTTGGGTCACCACTTTTAATAGAGTAGTTCAAAAGAGTAAATCTGGAGCTTAGAAGCAATAAATTGATAGTAAACATACTTATCTTTATAGATTTTAAATTAGATACTTTCATCTAATTTTGTAATATTTTTAAACCATTTTCTAAAGAGACAGAGTGAGAGAGAGAGATAGAAAGAGAAAATCAATTTTGTTTATTTTTTAATCTGGCCTTCATTTCCCCGACACTTAGTTGTGTATGTGGTGCTGGAGTTCTGACTCCAGGTCCTTTTCATGCCAGGCAAGTGCTCCAACTGCTGAGCTGTTGGGTTGATGTACTCAGCCCCTTGCTAGCAGGGAACGAGGGACCCTGTCTGCGGAGGGAAAGGTGAGCCACCACTCAAGCCCTTTTGAAATATTTTATACTAAAATAATACAGATAGTATAGATATGGCCCTTCCTAAAGGATAAAGTTTTTAATGCACTATAAAAGTCAAGACGAATTTTATGCATCTAACATGAAGGAAAATAACTTTCAAGAAATGAAATGGAATAACTTTTGAATTAGGACAATGGTGGAATTTAATTTTAAGACTGTATTAATGAATTAGATCTAAAAATGCACTCCTACTGATTTTCAAAATTGAACAATTGAAAGCAATTTGTTATGTAACTTTAAGAACTACATTACCTTAATTCTTACATTCTTAGTTCTTGACAGAAATTTTGTGTTTAAAAAGATTGATGTGTTTTGACAGCTTTCAAACTTTTTAAGGCATATACTAAATATAATGTGGCAAAGGGTACTTGTCAGGATTATTTCTAAATTAATTCAGGAACACTGACTTTCCCCCATTCAGATTAGATTCCCAAAGACTCTAACAATAGTTAGAAAGTATCTGTAAAACCAGTGTCACTAATAATCTCTGAAACAGTAGAAAGAACTAAATAATATTTCAATGGGTGGGATTTTTTGTATTTATGATTTTTTGCTACATAATTGTTTTTCAAAAAGTGGAAATGAAAAAGTTGAATATATTTACATACTCTTATGAATTTTCATGATGAACTATAAACTTATACATGTTGAGGGAGAACTGCTAAATAATCTCAGATAAATTTCTGGATCACTCCTTAGCAGATGAAATTCAACCTTTGACCTAAGCAATAGCCCATAAATACGTTACACAAAAAAGCTTATATTTGCTACCAAATTGTGAACTGACTCTATAGCCATATACATGAATATCTAAATGTGATTTATTTTATTTTATTGGTACTGGGGATTCAATCCAGGGGTTCTTTTTTTTTTTTTCAGGGCTGAGGACAATCCAGGGGTTCTTAAGCACTAAGTCATAGCCTTATTTTTTTATTTTGAGACAGGGTCTCACTCTGTTGCTTAAGGGCTCAGCTTAGTTGTTGAGTCTTTTTATATTGAATAAGATTATGGCCATTAAATTAACCTTGACATGAAGTATAAAATGAGACATCCTGAGGTATATTGGACATACAATCACTCCAGCTTATAACTCTCTCTGTTTTTGTTTCCGTTGATGGTTTTTTTTTTAATTTTTATTGTTTTAAAAATCATCTGTTTTTAATTTTAGATTAAAGTCAATTTGGGTCCTAACATGAAAGTTCTAGATTGACTTTATACTATCGATTACAGAAATGTATTCATTTTCTAAATTTTAAAACGTCTATTTTGTTACCATATAAAACTAAATTCCTTATTGCATGAGTCAGATACCATATTTTCATCAATTTTAAGTGGATCAATAATGAAACTGAATAGAACTGAATCAGATTATAAATTCATCAAAATGAGGAGATGGCAAGAGAAAAACACCAATTGATATGGAGGGATTGGTTCCACTGGTATTCCTGGGCCGCAGCATCTAGAAACAGTACGGACTGCTACCCTCCTGAGAACTGAGGATGAACTCAGAAGCAAAGGAAAGAACAAATGCCCCAAACTGACTATTTTCCTGTGGTCTCATCAATTTTGTGATGCTGTTCATTTGACCAACATCAGCTTGAAGCCCCAAGTAGGACAATTTGATGATATAAGTGTCTTTGGATACACAGGGAAAGAAAGGTAAAAATTAGGTTTAGAAAAAAAAAACAAAACACCAGAAACTTCAACATACATGATAAAACAAGGAGCTTGGCTCTTAGGAAGAAGAGAGGAAGGACGGAAGGGCAGGACAGAAGAAGAAAGGCAGGGAGAGAGGGAGGGAGAAGGAAGGGAACATAAAAGAATATCTCATATTCACAGCCTGTAATAATTTATTTCAGCATTATGTAACTATTTCCAATATTTTAAAGTTGATATGCAATATTAACACTAGCTTATTATATTCCACAATGCATCATAGGCTTTGCTATGTAGTTGCAACAGTAAGGTTTCATCTAGAAAAGACAGCGCATAGAAATAGGGTAAAGTTAAATAAATGGACTACTTTCAAAACTCTGAATGAGCAAGGGGAAATTAACAAGGCATAGCAAAGCACCTGAAATTAGCAATACCGGGAGCAGAGGCAGACAGAGGGAATGGTTTCATAATCTGATGGAGCCACTCTATGTCAAAGGCCATTGAGAAGAGATGTCAACACCAGTAGCAGGATACACACAACCCATAGAAATAGGGGCAGAAAAGCGCCAGGTAAGAAAGGCCCTGGTTTTACTTTCCTCTCATTTTCTTATCTCATGCTAATTGTTCTAGGTGAGTGAATGTAGTGAGTCAAAAGGGTAGAAGGCTTAGTAACACCTTGCAAAAATCACCAGTGTACCAAGCCAGAGGCAGGATGATAATGGATGGAGAGTGTATCTGGATGCACAAATTACCCCACACATGGCAATATATATTGCAATTGCAATTCCTTCTTTCTCACTTAGCATTAACATTAATAGAGACATTAAAATCTGATGATTTTCTTTTTTTTTTTTAAATAAAAATGGTCACAATTATCCAGAGGAAGTAATCAGCCAGGGGAAGTAATAATACTTTCATGTTAGGCCATGACAAAACCATGTATTCTCAAAAATAGAATTGAAAGAAAGTTGATAGGGGGTGATTCAGAAACATTGGAAAGCGGAGATGAATAAATCTGAAATTAAAGAAGCTATCCAAATTTATTTTAACAAATACCCATTATTATGACAGGTAATTTCAAGTCATGACCTCATAAAAACTTGATGGAAGCAAAGTTATCTGAGTTAATCTCAGATATGTGTGAGAATGAAATTCTAGTCGTTGACAAAGTTAAATGACCTCTAGCTTCTGGCCAAAGACAATTTCTCTTTAAAACTATGAAGACCTTGTGACATTTTGGTGTAATAAATATAAGACTCTTCTTTGTATTCCTAAGGATATATTTTAAAAAGGTCATCAATAGAAGATAGTGTCTATCATTTAGAAGCAATACTAGTATATAATTTAACTTAATTATAATTGAAGTATAAAGAGAAGAAAACAAAAAGCAATGTTGTGCTTAAGATAAAGTATAGATAAATACCCAAAAATAACATTTTTAATATATTTTGTTTACAACAAAGCATGAGCATGACAACTATACTACCAATATAGAATCTAAAGAGGAAATTATGAAATTATGAGTGTATAGATAACTATTTTATTACAATATATATACTTTTTATACTTCTGTTTCATGAATATTTGTATTAATACATTAATCATATATTTCATGAAAATTCATGTTGTACATGTAAATAAATATGTAAATGCATATGCATATCTATGTATGTGTGTGTGTATTTGTGTAGATTCTACTGAAAATATATTACGGTTTGCCTGAAGAGTAATTATTACATATGCAAATTCTAAAATTTAAAATTATTTGAAACATATGAAGAATAAATTTTTAAAACTGAGGAAATATTTTAGTTTTTAAATTCTTTAAAATTATTCATATATCCTTTATTTATATAAAAAATAGATTACAAAAGTCTTGTAACTCTCTTCCCTACAGATAACTATGTTACATATGAATATATATACATATGCACATATATATTATACAAAACTACGATCTCTTCAAATGACTGAATAAATAATTTCTATTTTAAAATATCAGGATATTTAATATTAAAATATAGGTGATTGAAATATATTTACCTGGCCTCAATTCAGTTTACTTGACCTTTCCAAAGCTAGTATTATAAACACATAATAGAAGTATAAATAAAATTTAACAAAAGCATATGTTCACGTTTGTTTTTTTAAATGTTAGAAAGTGCAGTGACTATACATTTTAAATGCTTTAACTTAGACTTCTAATATTCTATTAAATGCAGTGCATAGTTTCCTTAAATCTAATATTCTCAAAGAGCCCATTATGTTTATTTGGGGGAAATAATGCTTTATGTAAAAGCTTCATAGAAAACCCTATACATTAGGGAAGTAGTGAATAATGGATAACTTGATAGAATGCTCAAAACCAGGAAAACTGAAATTTTGTGTCTTTGAACATATATCCCATTGAATGTATAAACTAGCATCCAAAAGGTCTTTTTCAGATTCTGTTTGCTAATGAAAATTTCTACACACAAAGTAGCATATTCAGGAACATTTGCATTAAAAAAAAGGTGTGCACTCACATGTACACACAAACACTCACATATACATTTATGAATACATGTTTACAATTGTTCAAAAATAAGTACATAACTAAATAAGAACAATTAGTAAGTAAAATAAAGCAACATAAATACCATCTAGTTTAATGAACTGCTTTCTGAACCAAATAAACTCTATGGTAATTTGTTCCACATTCTTTCTTTGAATAATGCTTAAATTACATACATTTTCATGAATCTGTAAACAGAAAGAAAATCTAAAACAAATTCCCAATGCAAAAATTTAACCTAAGTGAGCTAACTAGTTTCTATGCCTTTAAACTTAAAGCAAATAAAGACAAACATTATAATATTCCTCCAGAGAAATGTGGATTGCCACAATAAGTGGCATAAATTAAGATTTCAGTCTCAGATTAATTTGTGTCAGGTTTTGCCACCCAATAAATTCAGATCAATTTTTTTTCTTTTCTTTTTTTTTTTTTTTTTTTTTTTTTTTTTTTGCAAAATGAGCTATGAAAAGCCATTTGGTTTATAGGTTTGTTTCACAGTTATTCAGAATTTCAGGTAAAGATTTGGTGTTCAGTTTACTTGGATTTGGGGATTACAGATCAAAGATTATAAAATGACTCAATTTATCTAAAAGCTATTACATTTTCCTCATTAAATGGTTGAGGAACTACTGTGAATAGTTTTACTCAATGGTCAAATTTAACATGACAACTATCAAAGTCAAGATTGGGACAAAGCAATTTACGGAGGCCAGACTTAACCCCCCCTTTTTTTTTTCTGCCTTCATAAGATTACTGTAAGTATCTTGCGAAATAATGTATTCAAATTTCTTATAACCACTACTCTATGTAAAGTCCTTGAAAGTGTTAACTTCCCCTCCTTCCCTTTTCTTTTCCATGTCCTCTTCCGCATGGTTGTACCAGATCACCACCTGCTGTATTTAAAAATCTAATTCTGCAGAAACACGACCTAGACCCTGCTACTTTACTGTGGCCACACTTAAACACTGCCAGTCTCATTCAGTTAATTGCATTACGCGAAGGCTTTCTGTGACTCAAAATCAACAAATTCTACCCATTTTTCCCCCAAAAATATAAATGCTATCGGTAGTTTTGATGTAGAAAACAACACAGAAAACATGGAGGAAAAAAAAGAAAATACACCAGCAAAAAAATGTCTGGTTAAGGAGAGAGAAAACAGGATTTCCTTTCTGTAAACAAAATGTGCGTTCTGTTAAGATTAATGTGGATGCCTTTTGGTCTCAAAAATGTCCAAAAATCTTGAGAATTGAGGGAAGCAAGTATTTATTTTGATTCCCTGAAATACTATTATTATTTATAAAATAACTCTGTCCAAAACATGAAGTTTAGAAAATTTAAAGGTTCAAAATCATCCATAATGTATATTTTTACCGTTTTCCCAATTTTATATGGTTCATAATATAGATATTATGATCAATAACTCTTACACTGAAAAGCATATCATCATTCCTTGATTTCAGCTGGAGACTGCGCATATTCTGAGTGATATTCCAAGCAATTTCTGATGTTAAAGTCAATAGAAAATAGTTACCCAAGTGTGAGACACCACGGTAAAATCAATAATGACAAAGAATGCATGTAAGAAGCATAATAAAAAAACTAATTTAAATATTATCTTTCATTCAAGTCTGTCTTAAAAGGTGTGTGCCATATTATTGAATTTACTTGACATTATTACAAAATGAAACTATAGTTTCAGAAACAGATTAATAGTCGACAGTGGTTAGAAGTACATAAAGAGGCTAACTAATAGAAACAAGAAGAAATCTGGGCCTAGTGTGGGGCACATGCCTGTAATCCCAGCAGTTTGGGAGACTGAGGCAGAAGGATTATGAGTTCAAAGCCAGCTTCAGGAATTTAGTCCCTAGGCAACATAGTGGGACTCTGTCTCAAAATAAAACAGGCTAGGGATGAATTTCAGTTGTTAAGTATGCCTAGGTTCAATCCCTAGGAAAAAAGAAAGAAAGAAAGAAAGAAAGAAGAAAGAAGAAAGAAAGAAAGAAAGAAAGAAAGAAAGAAAGAAAGAAAGACAGAAAGAAAGAGAGAAAGAAAGAGAGAGAGAAAGAAAAAAAAAGTAAAAATTTAGAGGGAACTATTAAATATTCTATCAATATTTTGAATGATTGTATGAATTTTTCAAAATCCATTGAACTATGTACTAAAGTGGGTGAAGTACTAAGATTGTTTTGGCATATCACACATCACATTTTATTTGTCATTCTGGTTATTCTAGTGCAATCTATAATTCCATTTATTTTTCATTGATGTTGTTATTACTATTATTTGAAAACCCAGACCATATTAAGTTTCCTACTATCTGGAATCTTCCTTATGAGTGAATTTAGTTTTCAATGATAGGTCAAATTTACATTAAATATTTTGGGCAGAATCCTTTGGAAGTGATGTAGTTATTTTTATATTGCATTACTCAGGAGGCTTACAGTGTTCCCTTGGCTAATATATGATTGAAAACTTTTTAGAATGGCAAAAAACTTTTTAGAATATTTGTTTACTTTTATTCCTTCCAGATTGCTTCATTACAAAAATATAATTTTATCTGTAATTGGTAAATAATTTATGTAGTGATGCTCTGTTATCTTTCAACTGTCTTGTTAATCAATATTTTATCTAATGTTTTAGCCAAATCCCTATGACTGCCACATTAGCCATTGCAATTGAATTCAAACTTTTTAAAAAATAAATAAACCTAGTGTTTAATTTTTTTCTTCGTAATTAACAATTTTCAAACAGAGGAAGAATTGGGTTCACTTTCAGTGGTAGTATTTAATCATCTTCATTTCTATCTCTGAGTGTCTCTGACTTTCCTTCTTACCTTTGTGGATTTATAGATTCTATCTAACAGTTTCTTAAAAAAAAAACAAAGAGAGAGAGAGAAGGACAGTGAGAGAGAGAGAGAGAGAGAGAGAGAGGGAATCAATTTTTATTGAGTTTTTCACATGGCTTTAGTTGCTCTACACTTAGCTGTGTACGTGGGTTCCTGGGGTTTGACCCCATGTACTTGTGCATGCCAGGCAAGCACCCTAACCACCGAGCCACCGCTCCAGGCCCCTCTATCTAACACTTTGAAATTATTAAATATCCTCTTCCAAATACAAATACTACAAATCACAATTGTCAAATATAATAATTAGTATGTCAATTCGTGTATAATTCCCTTTTGGAAAACATGGAACAGTTATGTGTCTGAATGTTGTTATAGTGAAAGCATAGGCAAAAACATACAGACCCCTTAATCAAAGCTCAGTCTTAATCAATGATGGTTTTTCATGATCAATCCGTTACATAATTTCTAAATAATAAGCAGAATACACCATGGCTGTTTTTATTAGTGCATTATAATTATGTATAATAATTTGTTTAGTTGTGACATATTCACACATGCACATAACATAATTTGCTCCATTTCATTTCCCAGTATTTCCCTTTGCCCTTTTCTTCCCTTTCCCCTACTCTACTGTTTTCTCTTTGATTTATTTATTTTTATTGGTGCATTGTAAACATACATAGAAGTTGCATTCCTTGTGTCATCATCATACATTCACAAAGCATAGTTTGGTGAATTCCAATCCCAAATACTTCCCTGTTCAATCCTTTCCTCCTTTCTCATCAATCCTCTTCCTCTACTTTTCTGTTCTCCCTTCTATTTTCATGAGATCCATTTTTGTTCTTTTTTTTTTCTCTTTCTACAGCTTCAGCATATGAGAGAAAAATACAATCCTTGACTTCCTGACTGTGGCTTATTTCACTTGGCGTGATATTCTCCAGTTCCATCATTTACAAACATGGTGTGATGTCATTCTTCTTTATGATGAAAACTCCATTTTGTGTGTGTGTGTGTGTGTGTGTGTGTGTGTGCATGTGTGTCTACCATTCATCTAAAAATAAAAACCTAAACTGATTCCATAAATTGACAGTTGTCAGTTCATTTGCATGTGTAATTATCGTGTGCTGATTTTAGTTCTTTTGGATAAATACTAAGGAGTGGAATCAAGTTGGGTTATAAGGTGATTCCATTTCTAGTCTTTTGAGAAATCACTATACCAATGTCCACAGTGATTACATGAATTTGCAGTCCCTCCAACAATGTATAAATTCTTTTCTCTTCACATCATCATCAGCATTTATTATTTATATTCTTGGTGGTTCCCATTTTAACTGGAGTGACATGAAATCTCAATGTAATTTTGATTCACATATCTCAGATTGCTGATGATTTTGAACCTTTTTTCATTTATTTATTGATCGTTTGTATTTCTTCTTTTGATAAATCTCTTTTATTAATTTGCACATTTATTGATTGGTTTATTTGTTTTTTGGTGGTTTTTGCATTCTTAATATTTCATAGATAATAATCCTCCATTAGAAGAGTAACTTTCAATTCTTTTCATGTTATTAACTCTTTGCTGTTCAGAAGCTTCTTAATTCGATAGCATCTCACTTACAGATTCTTGGTTTTATTTCTTTAGCTTTAGGAGTCTTATGAAGGATTTAGTGGCTATTCCAATATTTTGAAGTGTTGAGCTGTTTTCTTCTAGCATTTACAATGTTTCTGGTGTAAATACTAGGATTTAGATTTACCTTAGATGACTTTATTGTAGGTGAGATATAAATATCTACTTTCGTTTTTTTACATATGGACATTCTGTTTTCCCAATACCATATGTTAAAAAGTTTGTTTTTTTCAACATATGTTTTTGTCACCTTTGTCAAGGATCAGGTGACTATATCTGTGTGGGCTTGACTCTGTGTCTTCTATCATGTTCCTTTGGTCTTCATGCCTTTTTGGATGTCAGTACCATTCCATTTTTATTACAATAGCTCTGTAGCATAATTTGAAGTTGAGTATTGTGATGCCTCTTGCCTGTTCTTATTGTTCGGTATTGCTGTGACTATTTTTGGTCTTTTTCTCTACCAGGTAAACTTTAGGACTGTTTTTTTCGTGTTCTGTGAAAACTGTCAGTGCTATTTTGAGCACTGACTCTGTAGATCACTTTCGATAATGTATTCCTTCTAACAATACTAATTCTGTCTATCCAAGCATAGGAGAGTTCTGTCCACCTTCCAAGGCCTTTTTCAACTTCTTCCTTCGGTGTTAAGAATTTTGCACCTCCTGGGAGCCCTGTAGCACCACCACAGCCAGACTATCACATCGCTGCCTGAGGCCACCACAATCTAAATGCTGAAATCTACGCCCTGGATTTGACAGTTCTGGAGGCACCAAGCATTTCCTGAGGGGCACGCACAAGACTACTGCTCCACAGAGGGAGATGTGACTTTTAAGACAGAGACAAATATGTTTTATCTCCTTTGACTCACTCAAAAGCTTGTTGGTACCCAGACACACCAAAGAATGGAAGGAACTGTTTCCAAGTTGAGCTGGTGGGATCACTACCGAAACACTTCGGGAAACTGAGATAAAGGCAAGGAGGTGTGGGATATTTATTAAACTTCTCCTAACAAGAGGAAGATCGAATAGGTTGGCATAGAATACCTTAAATATCTTTAAATGTTGATTTTGACCTCACAAATATAATTTTTCTATTGAATTAATAGGCTATCTCCTATTATTCTACCTTTTTATTCCTTAATCCCATTTGATGCATTTCTTTTAATGTTTTAAAGCATTAGTTGGAATTCTTTACATCTTTTTACTCATTGTTCATGCTTAAGTTTTCTCCTCTTTTATCTCTAATTTTCTTCTTACATTATGGCTATGATTCTATACGTTGATACACTTAGTTAATCTGAGATTTTATTCCTAAAAATGTATTCATTATCTGTTGCAACCAATATTTTAGAGATTGTTTCTATTGTAATTCCTACTTGACATGTAGAAAATTGTACATCATACATATCTTTCCTGTACCTCAAAATATAAGGATTTGGAATTACATGAAGGAACTAAAAGATAAATGCATAAACACATTGCTATCAACATATCATTAACATATATATTTGGAACACCGTTTCTCTAATAATGCACATTGAGTTTAAAAGATTTTCTATGGCTTGGAGCAGTAGGTCAGCAGTTATGGCTTTTGCCCTCCATGTGCAAGGATGTGGATTCAAACCCCAACACAACACGTACACAACAAGGTTTTGGAACAATGAAAGCCACGTGGAAAACTAAATAAAAGTGATTTTCTTGTTATCTCTCTCTCATTGTCCCTCTCTCTCTCTTAAGAAAAATTTCTAAAAAAGAATAATGAAACTGTTAGGAATTACTGTAGTGTTAATACTTTTGGCATCTATTGTATCCTGTTATGTGCATTTTTGACTAGAAATTATTTTTTATTCTTCTATTTGTATATTTACTTAAAGACAAAATATATGAATACAAGTTGAGTCAAACAAGTATTTACAGAAATTTCTCTAAGAAACTCTTCTTATTTTCAAACAATGGAAGTATAATTTCTTCTCCTTCACTGTGTTTGTGTTTGTACCCAGATTGTATTGGAATAATGAGTAGGGAGTACTGAGGTTCATGTGGCTATGGGAGAAATATCTATTTCAAGTTGAATGGCTCACAGTAGTGATGAAGACATTATTACAGTATTATGAATACAAGTGAAGTTTAAGTGGGTTCAAGATATATAGGATTTTTCTCTAATGCATCAAAAATGAATTATAAATCATTTATTAGATAATATAATTAAGTGCTCATTACAAGAAAATGAAAATTAAACTAGCTATGCCCTGCAATTATTAGATTTTTGAGATAAATGCTAATTATGATTTTTAGATTTGCAATGGATATTATAAGAAGAAAGTCCTAGAATAGTGTACAGAAAAAAATGCAAGTTTAGGATTAAATATGTGTATAAAGGCTATCTGCTTTATTTGGACTTTAAAATCAGAATTCTCATTTCTTACCTCACCATCCTAAGTGTGCCTTTGCCTTGTTAGATACTGACTTATAGATGAAGAATAAAATTACAATTGCAGATGTTCAGTAAGTCTACAAGTAGTTCCAGTGGTACAACATGGGATAGTACTCCAGAGAGAAGTTTGCCATAATGACCCTGATTCTAAGTTTGCACTCATGTTTTTTTTTTTTTTTTTCTTTTACGTGAGAGAGAGGGGAGGGGGAGAGGGGTAATCAATTGAATCAATTCCATTATTTTTCCATCTGGCCTTCATTCCTCTGATACTTAGCTGTTTATGTGGTGCTGGGGTAAAAAGTTGGGTCCTTATGCATGCCAGGAAATCCCTCTACCACTGAGCCACCTCTCTAATCCCCCAAGATTTTATTCCTGATGTCAATTGGAATTTTTGCTCAATGCTCAGATTCCAAACCTGTTTCTCAAACATAAATACTATTATGAGTCTATACCCTCTTCAGAAGTTGCAAATTTCTTGGTATCAATTTTTCTTTCCTTTGTGATATACATATACATATATATATTCATATAATGCATGTACCTTGACCTACTTTTCTGCTCTTCTTTAACCTATGCTCATAAAAACTATTTCCAATTTCATATCATGTTACATACCTGCTAATAATATTTGATAAATGCAGGCTCCTGAATCACCATCTTCATTCTAAATCTTCAGATTAATTCTTAGCCTTGCTCTACCCTAGGGAGCTATCCTATATCTTCTCCATTAATGTTTTCCCTTCATTTCAGGTTCTGGAAAAGTGTTGCTCAAAAGGATTCCAACATTAGGAGAAGAGTACAAAGACGGTGTTATCCCTGACCCTCTCCCTACAGAGTTACTGGACTGGGCATATCCTATGCTAAACACAGTTCCTCTCTAGGAGGTCTTACTACTGATACTTTGTTTTCCAATTCCTATGATAACTTTGTGTTCTATTTTATGGTCTTTGGTGCTTAGATGACCCAAACCTGTTACTACACATTCAAAGCCACATCATCTTTTTTTATTTTCTGACTCCAACTCCTAAATTGTTGAAATGGACCTCTTTTAAAGAACCCTTAAGTTATCCTGCAATGTACATGACTTCTGCTACTGCTGGGATCATGACTCATGTATGTGGTTCACAACTGGGTTGAATTAATGCAATAAAATTGAAGCATGATTTCCAATTTTGATAATAAAGAACTTACTAGACTATATCACATAAAGAAATCAAATACTTGTTTCTTAAATAACTTACTGACAACAGAAGAAAAGTGAAAAGGGAAACTGGCTAAATAGGAAATAAATTTTATTAGAAAAAAAGTGAGTGCAAGATATTTAGCTACATAGGAAAATGTATTAATATTAATAAGACACATTCACATGCTTATAACTTCCTTTGCCTCTGTCCTAGATTTTCTTACAATTTTTTCCCTAAGATTTGGTACCAAGAGTTTAGAACATATGAAAGTGAGAGGATGCTTATTAGAAATCAGTTTATGTGCTTAATTACTTGAAAAGTGAAAGATAAATTAAGACTCAGTTTGAAACATGAAACCCTTACTATTAAAGAAAAAAACAAGAAGGAAATTGCTCTTCTTTTGAAGCCACTTTACAAGGATTCCTTAAAACTATCTTCAAGTAACATCAAATGCCATGGTTTACTAACAACTATAAATATAAAAGAATACCAACTAATGTTACACAAAAACCAGTAAACAGAAATGTAACTTATAGTTTCAGTTGTGTTAATTGCATTTGTAAGATCTAAATGTAAATGGGCTAGTTTGGGGCATTAAATCAAATTGATTCACCCCTCGTGTTCTATCTCAGCAGAGTTGTGAGCCCCTCTGACTGACATGTTGATTTCCTCTCAGTAAGGGAGATATAATTAATGTGACCTTTTGAGATGGTGGGAGATACTGGGTGAGACAAGTGCTCTCCAGAGAGCTATTAGTAGCTTCTGAGCAATTTGCTAATAGTAGAGTTACCTTTATTAAAATCATACAGTTAAGAAGATAATTGACAACCATAATAATGAGAATGTACAGGGAAGAAAGACAGCATAAAATAAAGTAAAACTGTTAATTTCTTAAAAATGATGAACTTTAAGTGCTAAGTAAACTGTGATTTGGAAATCTGGTTTTGAAATATAAGGAATGATAAACCTGTTGGAAAACATGAATTTAAAGTTTCTGGAAAATTAGGTAATTTAATTTTTACTGTCAGATCCCATTTTATGAAAGGAATTTTTTATGAGTTGCATCTGCATCTAACTCCAGATATAGTGATACTTGTATATAATATAGTCATGGTAAGTTTACACCAAGATATGAGCTCTACTTTCATTTTAAGTTTACAAAACCCTCCTTCTAGGTCTAGAAAACCCGCCATGTAATAAGCTTTAAAGTTAATCTGTCATGATGAGGAAAGACTGATGGAACTACAGGTGTATTGAGAAGTATTTTCTTTTCTTTTCCAAAATAAAAATGATACAACATAAAAATATTTCAAAGTTGTTTATTCTAGCTATTAGAATTCACCAGTGTACCTACAAGATCACCAGGAGTGCCTGTTCATTCAGATTAGATGTTTAGATATTGTTTTCAATTAGTTGTAGATAACAAAATAAATAAATTTATAATGATTAATTGTGAAATTACAATGAAAACATGATTTTTGAAAATACATACAAAACTGCTTTTCAGCAAATAAATGTCCTTCTAATGAATGTGAACATGTTGACTTTCAAGAGTCAAGTGTCCATGTTTCCATTTGTGCAGATTAACAACAGTACTAAATAATATGGGTAACCACATGTAGCTGAATATTTATTTAGAATGTTTAGTCTTAGCAGTCTGAGGAATATCTGTTCCTAGGAATATAAATACTAAGTGTTTAGAATAATGGAAGTCATTTCTACAGGCTGCAGTGGCATTTCATTGGTTTTTCCATGTAATAGCAACTTGACTAGAATCACTGATCCCTTTTATGTTGTACCATAACAAGACCACCTTACAATATCCACATATGACACCCTGGATATATATATATATATATATATATATATATATATATATATATATATATATGATTATTTTATCTGCAACAGTATTATCTTATATGACATAGAGAGGTAGACAAAATAAAAATTATATGCACTTGGTAGTATCTTCACTGTATAGAATTTAGGGAGTTGAGTGGATCCATGTAAAATTCAGAAAGTTTATGGGACTGGAGCAGTGGCTCATCCATTACAGCACTTGCCTGGCATGCACAAGTACATGGGTTCAAAGCCCAGCACCCACGTACACAACTAAGTGTTAGAGCAATGAAAGCCATGTGTTAAACTCAATTAAAATTGATTCTTTCTGCCTCTCTCTCTCTGTCCTCTCTTAAAAAAATTTAGAAAGTTTAGTGAATCTTTTTAAATTTGAGGGGAAAAAAAACAGGGATGGAGCAATAAAATAAAAAATCCTGATTAGTCTATGTTTTCCAAATATTCATAGGCTCTTTAAAATCCTCAGAAACACCAGATTACTTGAAAGTGACTCACATGTAGAAATAAGAATAACAGTGCTTAATTACATATTATTTCTTGTAATGCTAAATCATTTGGTGGAGGAAGTTACCCAACCATTTTAAAATATTCAAATATCCTATGACAGGCCTCACTCACATATACCAAAAATTGAGCATGTATAAAACATTTCTATTTCTACAAATGTTTGTGTTTTGTTTAATAAATTTAAAATGACATTTGGGGTAAGATTCTCATAATTCAGCTTTAATACATAAAAGTATCACAAAATTATTTAAAACGAAAATATTATAAGAAAAATTAGTATTCTCCTTACCCATTGTGACACAGACTTCATATCCTATACCTTAAAATAAAACCAAAATTTTTAACTGGTTAAAAACTAAAACATAAGTTGCTTAATAAACCACAAGTATGAACTAAATGGCCAACATGATCTGTCACCTACACTTTGTGATTTACTTATGAGTTACTAACACAAATTTTGTGAAAAACAAGCATCCCAGCAAACAAACATGCAACACCTCAAAATAAAAAATTAAGAAAAAAAACACATGCAGTTGATCAAACTGTAGTTAGCACATAATGCTATTTTCCTTAGCATGAAACTTCCTGTAAATACTATTTGGAAAAGTTAAAACAGTTAAAAAAATGCATTTAGCTGCACCTGTGGAACAGACAAGACACACAGAGAATAAAAATGCCATAATACATAAATATTAATTCACGTAGCATCTGCCACATGTCAGTGTTTCTGGTATTAAAATATAAAGATAATTAAGACTGATCTTCTAATTGAGAGCAGGTGTCAGTTTTGGGGAGAGAATTTAAACAAATAAAGGCATATGAAATATTGAGGCTAATAATAGAGCAAGTAAAGTGCACTTTTATTACTTGTAGAGATTGGGAAACTGAAGAAACCTTTTGAATTTATTTTTTAAGTGAGAGCATTAGAATTCTACTGTAGAATTATGACCCTACATATTGAATTTCTTGTTTTGTAGAAAGGGAAAATACATTGCTATAATATTGTCTAGCATGGAGCCGTAATGACTGGAAGCCAGTGCTGCATGGAGACAGAGCAATACAATTAAGTGTTGACCTTGGTAGGATTAAGGTCGTTCAGGAATGATTTCAAGCAATTACATAGAATGAATACATATAACCTGTGGCTGATCTATAATTTGTTATCAGCCATGGCACAAAGAAGGCTGAAAGTGACAACACAGAGTTTAAATGAACAGAAGAGACCCATGAGCCGTGTCTGCAGGAAACCATAGTTCTGCTATTTAACATGAAAACACATCTTGCCCTGCCTGTCAGTTTTTACTTCTGTCCCCATGTAACAATTTCCCCTACACATCCCAAAATTTAAAGAGAAAAGCATTTCCATAGGACAGGAATCATGCTCATTGTATATTATGCTCATTGTATATGGAGGACCTTAATAAAGAAGCTCTATAATAAAAACATAAATGCATTTTTTTAGGTCTGGAAGAAAGAACTTTGGGAGTAGGAATGGATTTTCTCCATGTGTAGGCAGGTAGATAAATGTCTGGATAGGAAAGAAGGGTCACCAAAGAGACAATGGAGTGGTTGTTTCCCATTTCTAGTCATGATTTGAGAGATATTTTTTTAAAAGCAACTTCCCCATTGTAAACTTATAAAAGTCAAATCAATAAAATATTTAAATTATTTATAGGCATCGATAAACCAATAGTGAGGAAATACTGCAAGGATTAGACACCGTTTAGATCTCCACAATTGTCATATTTGAATTATAAATTACAAAACTGAAATCAATCACATACCAAAGTAGATAGTCAAATAGAAAAAAAAATATCTACTCTTCAAAACTACTAAGGGTTAGATTCTAAATAATCCAGCCTCATATTTTGACTTTGTATTATTGTAATCGATTAGGTGTTACGGGGCTTAAGTGTTAAAATTTGTTTAAATTGGTCTTCAAAGGTACTTTGCTGGTGTTTCATAGGGCTAAGTCTAAAATTATTCCTATTTTGGTTCTAGTGTGTGAACTATCACTATACAAAGATGACCAGACACACAAGAAGGAAATTATATCATGAACAGAAACAGATGATACAAAAAAGAAAAGATTGAACCTACTAGACTGTCAAATACAGTTAGGTAAGAAATGGCACAAAACAAATCTATTTTCTGTGTGAATTTTCTAGGAGTACAAGCGCAAATACCTGCACTGGAGTGGCTTAAACAGCAGGTTATCCCTTTCTCATGGTTTTTGAGGCTGGAAGACAACAATCATGTTGTTTGTGGGCCCGGCTTCCTCTAGAATCCCTCCAACTGCTTTCAGGTGCCACTTATTTTTTATTGGTTCCTTTTAGTTGCACATGATATTGGAACTCATTTTTACATAATACAAAGGCATGGAATATAATTTGTTGTAATTTAGTCACCAGTCCTTCCCCTTCCTCCCACACCTTGTTTCCTTCCCTCTACTCAACTGATCTTTTGGCTATTTCTCTATAGCTATATTTTATTAGTATCTTGTCGGTGTACATGATGCTGAGATTCTCTGCGGTGTACTCACATATGTACATAGGAAAGTTAGGTAAGATTGTTCCATTGTCTTTCCCTACCACATTCCTCATTACTTCCCTGCATTCCCCTTTGTCAAATACACTGATCTTTCTTCCATTCTTTTTTTTTTAATCCCCTTCTCATTTTGGATGAACTTCTACATATCAGAGTAAACATTCAACCTTTGACTTTAGGAGACTGGCTTATTCAACTTGGCATGACAGTTTCCAGTTCCATTCCTGTGCCAGAAAATGCCATGAAGTCATACTTTTGTCTGAGAAATCTCCATTGTGTACATAAATCACATTTTCTTTATCAGTTCATCTGTTTTCAGGCACCTAGGTTGGATCTATAGCTTGACTTGTGAATGGTGATGCTATAATTATTGATGTGGCTTCATCACTGCTGTACGATGATTTAAAATCTTTTGAATATATACCAAAGAGTGAAATAGCTGGGCTAAATGGTTCCATTATTAGTTTTTGAGGAATCTCCACACTTTTCATCAATTTGCAATCCCACAAAAATATATATGACTTTACCCTTTCCCCCATATGCTTGGCAACATTTACTGTTACTTATATTCTGAGTAATTTTCATTCTGATTGGAGTGAGATAAAATATCAGTGTAGTTTTAATTTGAATTTCTCTAGTTGCTAGAGATGTTGAATATTATTTTTCATATATTTGTTGATCAGTTGTATTTCTTCTTTTGAAAAACTGTCTGGTTTGTTCCTTTGTCAATTCAATTATTGATTATTTGTTTTCTCCATTGGTGTTAAGTTTTTTAGAGTTCTTTGACTAATCTGAAGGTTACACTTCATTCATGTGTACTCACAAGATCCTCCGTACACACTCAGCCCTAGTATCTTTCTTTGTGTTACAAACTTTTCTTTTATGGACATTAGAATGTTAATTAGGGCCTGCTCTGACAACACAATGTTAACTTAATTAACTCTTTTAAAATCCTATTTCCAAATTTAGTCACATTTTGACCTAGAGGCAAAAGAGATTCAACAAATGTATTTGGAGGACCAAAATTCATCATATAACATTAACTAAATATAAATACAAAGAAAATCAATTCTAATATTTTAATGATTAGTTTGGATTCCTTTTACTACAATAACCAAATGTATAAAACATAAATTTAAAGCATTAATTACAATATTACCACTTAGTTAACAAGATAAGGGAGACTTATCAAGCCAGCACTGTGTAAAAACAAGGATTTGGAAATTCAGGCCATGCTTGAAAAGCCAATTCTAACCTAAGGATATGTGTATGCCTGGAAAGGATAGCTATAACCTGGAGCTGCTGCTTTGGAAACTACTTCAAATGTAAAGACACAGTTCTTGAACATAAGGCACAACACCTAGAAAAACTGGAAAATTTGAGAAATTCAGAAAAGAATAAATGGAAATTGGACAAAATCCAATTATCATATAAATTTTTTTGCTGCCACATTTTATTGATTTTTCAACAAAAGTTAAAAACTTCATTTTTATCTACGATCTCATATCCATGGCATAGCAAGGAGGCTCACAGAAACAAGCACAGCTCTTGCCTCCTGTCATAAATGTTATTTCAGGACTGGCACAGTGACTTGGTGTTATGGTGCTTGCCTGGCATGTGCAAGGACACAGGTTTGAACCCCAGCACCACAGACACAACCAAGTGCTGGAGCAACGAAAGCCACATGAAAAACTAAATAAAACTGAATCTCTTTATCTCTCGCTGTCCTTCTGTTATTGCAGAAATGTAGGTTCATGTGAGTTCAAACTGAATTTTTCAAAAGCACTTTAAAAACAGAAGCAATAAACAACATACAAAACATTATCAACAGAACTAAATAGAAAGAAAAGACAACAGAATTACATTCACAGACCTATAATTTTAGAAACTCCATAATTCCAATAGTATTTATTATATTTAAAATGCAATATGACTCTTAAATATTTCTAAGAGAACTAAAACTTTTAGATTCAGTTATAGCAGTTTGAATACACACACTCAAGCAATTCCAGAACCAAAATGTATAACACAAATTTTCTTTTGAGTCTTTTTGGAGTGTGATGGGTACTGCAGATTTAATCCAAAGGTGCTTAAACACTGAGCCACACCTACAGTCCTTTTTATTTATTCATTTTTTTTATGTTGGTACAGGGACTTAGTAAGTTACTCCGGGCCTTGGTAAATTGCTGGAGAAGTGGCAAATTTGATGAGGCTTGTTTTGAACTTGTAAACCTCCTGCCTCAGCTCCAGAGCCATTGGGATTATAGGTATGAGCCACATTGTGCTCCAGTCTTAAAGTCTCATCATTTTTATTACTGTTTTGAATTCCTTTTTTTTTTTTAATGAGAAAGAGGGACAGTGAGAGAGAGAGAGAAAGAAAGAATTAACTTTATTTAGTTTTTCATGTGGTTTTTATTGCTCTGACGCTTGTGTATGTCCTGCTGGGGTTCAAACGACATCCTCGAGCATGCCAGACAAATGCTATAATGAGCAATTAATCTATCCCTACTGTTTTCAATGCTGAATGTAGTTTAGATATAGATGAATAACAGATTTGTAGACCAAACAGAGTCATAGACTAAACAGAAAGACACAACTCTACAAGGTTTAATATGGGATGCAAGAAACAGAAAACTGTCAGAGGAATGGAGATTAGAGTAGCATATTTGGAGACAGGGAAGGGAGCAAAAATAATTATAATCACAAATAATTTTCAATTATTTTAAGACATCCCTATACATATCACAAAAGACAATGAAGTTGAGACTTCAAAATTGAAGGAATGAGGACATTTTACTTTTGGCTGTGTCATAAAAGCAGATATTCAAGGGTGGGGGTTCAGCTCAGTGGTATTGCACTTGCTTAGCATGTGTGAGGCCTTGGGTTCAATCCCCAATACTGTAAATAAATAAATAAATAAATAAATAAATACTACTAATAAAAAGCAAATATTCTTTTACATCAGACATGTTATTCCAAACTATTCTTTGCTAAATCCTAACAAAATCTGTTGGATCAACTTTTAAAACCCTGGAAATTACCCAAGTTTTGTAATAACAGGCATGGTTGTTTTACGAGAAAACATGGCTGGAAAAAATCCTGTTGAATCTTTTTGTGACCAGGACATGTGGTACTGCAACTTGAACTACTTTCAAAGCCCTTTTCCCATCTTTATAACAGTCTTTATCAAGCAGCCTTTGGCCATGATAAAGAAGAAAAGAGCCCTGAAGTTACCAACCTGGGGATATCAGAGTTGGAGCTACTGGGAATGCCATTACCAGATCATTATCAGTGGTCCATCTCACAGCTTCCTGGAAAAAAAAAATAATCCACAAGATGTCATTATTCGAATTGATTCAGAGCTCAATCAGCAGGAAAAACCTTATCACTGGGATGTTTGACAGAATATAATTAGCAGTTTTAAACTTTCATGCAGCGTGAGGCTGTGATCCTGATGATAATCAAGTGATTAAAACACAAAATGCTCATTGTGATGATGTCCATGGGTGATTTGAAAAGTTCTAAAATATTCTGGGAGACCGACAAGGCCATGATCATATGCAGGGATATGTCCATGCCTCAGTAAACACTTAATAATTTCTTAACGTTTCACCTCTGACTGATCTTGAGGCTCAGAACAAACATAAAGTGAGGACGGAAGCAGAGTTGCAGATTCCTGAACCTTTGACAGTTTACATCAAAATAAGCAGCAGCTTTTGGCAAAGAGTGAGCCGATTATTTGTCCAAGGTGATTAGGATAATCTCTATCCTTTATTCTCTGACCGCAAAGCTAAGTGGGTAGAAACGGCAAGGATTGAATAGAGTAGGAATATAAATTTCCAAATATTGATCAACCACTATGAAAAGAAATAAATAAAAACAGAACCAACAATTCCAAAAATGGGACTGATTTCCAGCTTTCCAATATTATATTGGTCAAAATGTCCATATTTAACATGTAATAATACAGGAAAAGTGTAATCCATAGATTTAAAAAAAATCAAAAGAAAGTATTCCTGGATGAGGCTTACACAGATATTTTAAATCAGATATTGAAAATTTTCTTCCAAAAATCAAAGATAGCCCTGTCTAAAAAATCAAATTGCACTCTGGAAATGATGTCTCACTTAATAAAACATACCAATAAAGAGGAAAAATTTTGGGCTACAGAAGTGCTCAGCTTTAGAGTGCTTGCCTAGTATGCTTGAGGACCCAATTCAAATCCAAGCAGCATATACATAACAAAATGTTGGGAAAACCAAAATCAGAGGAACAGAGAAATAAAACTGATTCTCTCTTTCCCTCTCTCTCTCTTTCTCCCTTTCACTTAAAAAAAAGTAAAATTTATAAGAAAACTGTATGGAAATTATAGTAAAAAATAAAGTAATTAAAATTAAAAATTCACTATATGGCTCAACAATAGATATGACCTGATAGGAGAAAGAAGCAGTAAGCTTGAAGATAGTTCAATGGAAGTAATTTGATCTGCAAAGCCAAAAGAGAAAGAAATTAAGAAAACCAGAGCTTCAGAAACTTATAGAACACCATCAAGAATATCAACATTTTGGTGGGAAAAGGAGAAAAGGGCAAAAAAAAGTACTTAAAATATGATGACGTATCCCAAATCCCTCATATTCTTCCTCTGTTGGATTCACTGCATTTCGGTTTATTTTATTTACTTTAGCATTGAACTTTTCACTGACTTTTTTTTTTTTTAAGAGAGAGAGGGTCAGTGAGAGAGAGAGAAAGAGAGAATCAATTTTTATTTAGTTTTTCACATGGCTTTCATTGCTCTGACACTTCTTTGTGTACATGGTGCTGGGTTTTGAATGTGAGTACTTGCACATGCTGGGCAAAAGCCATAACCTCTGAGCCACCGTTCCAGTCCCTTCACCAATGTTTTTAATGATAACTAGTACATTTAAATGGAGAATGTAAACATTCAGATTAGTTTCACTTGGAGTGAAACTAATCTGAATTTTCAATCTTCTGAATAAAAATAAATAAATAAATAAAAACCATTAAAGCACCCACCCAAGATTTTAAGTGAACTCCAGATAAGATAAAGAGATTCACATCAAAAGATGTCATAGTTAAACAATTGAAAACCAAGAATGAAGAAAATCTTAAAACTGAAGTACAAGAAAAATGAGTTATGTGTAAGGTATTCCTTTTTTTAAATTACTTTAAAGAGTCAATTTTTTTTGTTTGTTTTTAACTGTTTTTATTTTTTTTGTTGTTTGTTTGTTTGTTTTGTTTTTTCAACCCTTAGCTGTATATGTGGTGCTGAGGAACAAACCCAGGTCCTCACATATGCCAGGCAAGTGCTGTACCACTGAGCCACCTCTCCAGGCCCTAAGATAGTAATAACAAGGGTAACAGATTACCCCTAAGAAGAAATCATGAAGTCAGGATCCCCTAAGATGCTCAATTCAAAATTCAAAAGAAAAAAAAAGATTGGTATTCAAACTCTTAGGATAATCTTAGACAGAAATGAACAGCATATTTATCACTGCCCCATCAACCCT